>OY755240.1:40375713-40670713 GCA_963576725.1 Azorinus chamasolen | reverse complement strand
AAACCGGATCAGGAATAAGATATGCACAACTATACATGGTGTTGATCAATTCCATGAAGTTTCATGAAAATGCGACCAAAGATTTTGGAGAAACCTCGCAGAGAATTTTTTCCATGTGAAAACTTCAAAGTCCCATAATTCTGCAGAAAATCATTTAACCGGAACAGATATAAGATATACACAACTAGGCATAGTGCTAATTATTCCTATGAAGTTTCATGAAAAATTGATCAAAGTTTATGAGAAATCGCGCGGACAAAAATTTCGATGTAAAAATTCAAGTCCCATAAATCTGTTCATTGAACCGGAACAGGAAACAGATATGCACGTATAGGCATAGTGTTGATTAACCCTATGAAGTTTAATTAAAATCTGATCAAAGGTTTTGGAGAAACCGCGCGGTCAACATGTTTAAGTCCCATAACTCTGCAGAAAATAATTGAACCGGAACGGGAATAAGATATACATGTGCACAAATAGGCACGGTGCTGATCAATTCTATGAAGTTTCATAAATATCCGACCAAAGCTTTTGGAGAAACCGCGCAGACAAATTAAAATCGGACAGACGGATGGATGGACAGACAGACAGACGGACGGATGGACAGACGGACGCCAAGCACAAAAACAAAATGTCTCCCCAGTATATGGGGGATACATAATAAACGGTGTGTGCGTGCACACACGAACACAAACGAACAAGCACACGCAGGCACACTCCCATAGACACAACCACCAACACACGCCAATACGCCCACACACGCACGCACGTACAAACGAACGCACGCACACACACAAACACCTCTACTTCACATACCCAAATATGCACATGTATGGTCTATCAAGGTCAAGATTGATTTAAGGTTTCTGCAGTCAAATCAATATAGTTAACAGGCTAAACTAATAATGCAATTTCATTAAAGGGACAGTCTGATCGACCATTAAACTATTCAATAAAAATTGTGAACGGTTTTGGCATACATCAAGAACCGATTGTTTGATATTGTTTTGAATGATGAACATCAATACAACAAAGCCCCTCTATAGTCACATCTAAAGGGAAAGCGTATGGTGATTTTTAAAGGCAGAACTCTTTTGCATAACATCCATTCTGTATTAAGTCTTAAACCCGTTCCAATATATTGAAAGTGGGTGATCCTTCGAAACCAAAAGTAGCCATGCCGAAAGAGAAAATTGCAGAATCGGTTTTATTGAGTCAAGTTTCACACATATTCTTAAGTAATTAATATCAGGATTAACTTATTAAGTGTATGAAACGATAAGTGAAATGATTGTATCTTAACAGAAACCTTAGAGACAGGTTGTTATACTTTTAAATAAAAGTTTTTGTTTTCGCATGGTAAATCTAACACAGATCAAAATGTTTTAAGAATTGACACATGTTATAATTTGGTTACAAATTCTTAAATATTTTTTTCCGTTTTAGAAATTATTTCAGTTTTATAAAATACAATAGTTTTTTCTCAAAATGACATAACTAGCAAATAACTTACCTTTTTGTCAACATATAAAAAAATAACGGTTTTTATAACAGGTTTAGCAAAGGAACTACTTAAGAATGCTCGTGAAATTGGGACCCTGTTTTTTACCATTTTTGCGTAGTACATGTACTTATAAAGAGAGTTGGTTTTACACTCTTATTACCAACATGTGTGCGTAGTATTTATAGAGAGGGTTTACCTTATATTCGTATTACTTACCTACACATTTTTGTAGTATTTATATATATGTTTGACTCTATATTCGTATTACCTACACGTTTGTATAATATTTATTACCTATATGTTTGTGTAGTATTTGTAGAGAGGTTTTACTTTAAATGCTTATTATATACACGTCTGTGTAGTACTTATAGAGAGGTTTTACTTATTACCTTCACATGTGTGTAGTATTTATGGAGATATTTTACTTTATAGCTTTATTACCTACACGTTTGTGTAGTATTTATGGAGAGATTTTACTTTATAGCTTTATTACCTACACGTTTGTGTAGTATTTATGGAGATATTTTACTTTATAGTTTAATACCTATATGTCTATGTAGTATTTATAGAGAGGTTTTACTTTATTGTGTATTACCTCCATGTTTGTGTAGTGTTTATAGAGAGGATTTACTATATACAGTAGTTTAATAGAGTTCTAAAATTCCATTCCGTCTGCATTAAGAGAGGATTTACTATATACAACAGTTTAATAGAGTTCTAAAATTCCATTCCGTCTGCATTAAGCAGTAACATGCCATTGTAAACCACTAGGTTTATTCATTTTTGTTTATTAATTTAGCAATCACTTTAGAGCCACGTGTAACTTCATGTGCCTTTGTGTTGCCTCATTACATTCACACAGTGTCTATAAAATACTAATCTGTATTTTACTTGAATGCCGCCATCTATCTGGATTTAGTACTTTTCATCACCAAGCATGTGCTGTTTATTTCAGCTGGGTAAGATGATAATCAGGCGCTGACATAAGTACACAGTCGTTATAGCAATATACCATGAGTAATACGCAATGTTTATTTATGCTAGGTTAGATAGTAACAATGTGCTGACGTCAGTACACGGTCGTTATAGCAATATAGCGTGTGTTTATTTATACTAGGTTAGATAGTAACAATGTGATCTGGCGGTAGTACACGGTCGGAATAGGGGAATCGGTTCTGAACAATTCATTACATTTTTTCTGTTTTCATCTTACGGTTAGAAGCATTGAACAATTGAAAACTAAATAAATAGTGTGTACACATATGCAACATTTATTTGACTTCACTAATACACATATCATTCGAAGCTAATAGAAAAAGTGTATAATGCACAGTAATCCAACATAAGGATTGTAAATAGATTACATGTATATAAATGACACGGCAACTATACTCAGAACTAGTTTTTATCCAATACAGGTTTTCAGTTGTTTATTATGTTTTTATTCAGTTTTCTGTTTGTTTGTTAATACTTGTCATTCTATTTGACTGTAAACACATACCCTGTCTCCAAATGCTTTGAAACAAGCGTCCGCGTACTTCTCAAATGCATCGGCTGTGGTACGGTTTAACCATCCTCCCTGATCCTCCAGTGCTTGTGGCAGATCCCAGTGATAAAGCGTTACCATGGGGACTATGTTGGCCTCTAAGAGCATATTTATCAATTTGTTGTAGTAGTCTACACCGTTGTGGTTTGGTGTCGTGCCAGTTCCTTTTGGAAAGATCCTTGTCCATGCGATTGAAAACCGATAATGCGACACCTTTGCGGTGGTAGAATAAAACGAGTTAAAAAATAATAGAAAATAGGAAAATATCCCAGAAGTTTGGAATTATTGTTGAAATCCTGCTTTGCCAATGCAAGAATTCCGTGATTCCAGACTAATATATTTTCTTCCTACAGATGGCTCTTTTATACAAGGCGCGACCGCAGAATCAAATTTTTGAAATATATTGTAAAGCCCAACATATTGTTAATGTTATTGAAGTCATTGAACATTCTTTCTCATGAAAGGTGCCTGTAAATTTTAAGAACAAACATTTCCTTGCAAACATGAAGTAAGTGTAACTTACTTTGAGCGAGTTGAGCACATTGACGTCTTCCAGGTACCTGTGGTAACTATCACAGGCGACATCTCCCGTTGCGTTGGTCAGCACATGGTTACTAACAAAGTCGTGAGAGAACTTGTCCCAGATGGACATTCCTTTGCCTGTAATAGAAAACTCACATTCTTATCACTTGACTGCAGGTTTTTAATTATGGGGAATACTAAACAGTACGTAAAACTAAATAACGCTTAGCTCTTGATTTGGCTATAATATTTAGTTCTTGATTTGGTTACTATAGCATTACACTTTGCTCTTGATTTGGTTATTATAACATTACACATAGCTCAAGATCTGGTTTTAATATTTAGCTCTTGATTTGGTTACTAAAGCATTACGCTTAGCTCTTGATTGTTTTATAATATTTAGCTCTTGATTTGGTTACTATAGCATATCAATTATCTTTTGATTTGATTACAACATTAAGCTCTTGATTTGGTTACTGTAGCATTACGCTTTGCACTTGATTTGGTGACAATATCATTCAGCTTAGCTCTTGATTTGGTTACTATAGCAATACGCTTAGCTTAGCTCTTGGCTTCGTTACTGTAGCATTACGCTTAGCTCTTAATTTTGATGCTATAGCATTAAGCTTAGCTCTTAATAAAATTGCGTTTAGCTCATGGTTTGATTACCATAGCATTACGCTTAGCTCTTAGTTTGGTCACTATAGATTTCCGCATTGTTCTTGATTTGGTTACTATATCATTTAGCTTAGCTCTTGATTTTGTTACTATAGAATTGCGCTTAGCTCCCGGTTTGGTTACAATAGCATAACGCTTAGCTCTTGGTTTGGTTACTATTGCGTATCATTTAGCTCTTGATTTGGTTACTATAACATTACGCTTAGCGCTTGTATTATTACTATTGCATTACGCTTTGCTCTTGGTTTGGTTACTATAGCATTACGCTTAGTCCTTGTTGTATTACTATCGCATTACGCTTAGCGCTTGTTGTATTACTATAGCATTACGCTTTGTTCTTGGTTTGGTTACTATAGCATTACGCTTAGTCCTTGTTGTATTACTATAGCATTACGCTTTGCTCTTGTTGTATTACTATAGCATTACGCTTAGCTCTTGTTGTATTACTATAGTATTACGCTTAGCGCTTGTTGTATTACTATAGCATTACGCTTAGTCCTTGTTGTATTACTATAGCATTACGCTTAGCTCTTGTTGTATTACTATAGCATTACGCTTTGCTCTTGGTTTTGTTACTATAGCATTACGCTTAGTCCTTGTTGTATTACTATAGCATTACGCTTTGCTCTTGTTGTATTACTATAGCATTACGCTTAGCTCTTGTTGTATTACTATAGCATTACGCTTTGCTCTTGGTTTTGTTACTATAGCATTACGCTTAGTCCTTGTTGTATTACTATAGCATTACGCTTTGCTCTTGTTGTATTACTATAGCATTACGCTTAGCTCTTGTTGTATTACTATAGCATTACGCTTAGTCCTTGTTGTATTACTATAGCATTACGCTTTGCTCTTGTTGTATTACTATAGCATTACGCTTAGAGCTTGTTGTATTACTATAGCATTACGCTTAGCTCTTGTTGTATTACTATAGCATTACGCTTTGCTCTTGGTTTTGTTACTATAGCATTACGCTTAGTCCTTGTTGTATTACTATAGCATAACGCTTTGCTCTTGTTGTATTACTATAGCATTACGCTTTGTTCTTGGTTTGGTTACTATAGCATTACGCTTTGCTCTTGGTTTTGTTACTATAGCATTACGCTTAGTCCTTGGTTTAACACATTTTATTTCAATCCAACTATTATGGGCATAAACTATATATTCGACGTAAATTTTGACGTGTCTTACTTGCAAACACAAAATACGTTTCAAAAATAGTTGATCCCATAGGCAATGTACATTTTAATGATTATAAAACTGTATACCTGAAACATTGCTTGAACTATTACAAACGTGTTTCTCATTTTTTCAATATTTCTTCTGTCTGGTATTATGCAACGTTATAACGACTGTAATAACAATTTAACAATTCTGTACAACATTCTGTACAACATTCTGTACAACACTCTGTACACCATTCAGGGGTTTGACGCAACTTGTCTTGAACAGACGCAATGTATTTGAAAAAAAAACTACCAATTCCTGTTTATAAGAGCCACACCAGTGGATACAGGGTGTGATAAAACCTTAGAAAAGTATCACCCCTGTCTACACTCTTAATTCTCATAAATGTAACACGCTAAGCATTGTGTTTATGTATCATAGTATGTACTGTCGTAATTCTCCTGTCTTCAGTCCTCCTCTCTCCTTTGATATGGTACTAAAGAATATGATAACATCATAACTAATGAATTTATTCGCCATTGCCTGGATAACTTTATGAAGAACTTCTATCTATCTCCCTCTCTCTGTTAATATGAAATTAGGGTAAACTTTAAAACGATTCTGATAAATGAAGTGTGACATGCCCATCAACACTGTTATAACTTCTATACTAAGAATGTATACATACAAGAACGTATATCGCGCCCTCTTTATTTTGATAAAGCAAACTACCTAACGGTATAACGACCTAAATAGTAACTTTAATTCAACATGGTCTTGATCATATTACCATTGAGCTGTATCTCTATCGTGTACCTGATACAGCCCATTATAACTACCTAAATATTTATTGGCTTCAAAGGTGGCAGGCCTCTGTAACAGAACGGCTTTACCTATTTGATTCCATCATCCTTCTATCTGATATGCTGGTTTTGAAAATAATGAACTCTATAAAATGTACTTTAATTATCGTGAGCATTTGTACCCCCTTCGTTCCAGCCTCCTTCAATCTGATATGCTGCTGTGGCGGCACTCCAGACGAAATCCTCGGGGAACTGTCCATGCAACATTTCGTTCTCATACGGGATCTTGTTTGCCAAGGCGTGCTCAAGGAAACCATTGTCCATGATAAGCATTCTGTATAAAACATTAAACACATGGCTGAACAAACATTTAATGCGATGACTTTTTAACCCTACAATAACATAATATCTGCTCATAGTAGGATGTGTTCGCTTATGCATACGTTCCATTCGATTAAGCGTTCGAGATACAGTAAAACCTCGATTATTCGAATTTTCGTTATAAACGAATTGAGACCATTTTAGGCAGGTGGCTGCTTAATGCATGATCAAAGTCATGCAGAAAGCTCCTAGAGGAGCTTTCTGCATGACTTTCACCATGCATTAAGCTGCCACCTGTCTTAAAGATCGATAATAATACGTATTTTAGTGTTCGGATAATCGAGGTTTTACTGTACTATAGACCCAGTTTCAAACAGCATGGACGCTGATGAGTTGCTCGGCTTCTCATCTGGATCCAGCAGTGTGCAAACCAGGTCGTTGATAGCTGTATCAGGGTTAATAACCACATGTGCATTTAATGTGTAGTCTAAATTTGCCTAAAAGGTTATGCCTATCTTTTCTTCAAAACGGTATCAGAGTATTACAAGACTTGTATCCTATTGAGAATTCGAGATCATTCATGCGACTGCGCCATCCTGTTTACACGGCATATTATGACAGCGTAATTACAATAGTTATGCACAGCATTCTTATCGTGACTGCGTTGTTACAGCATTAATGCGCAGTCTCCCTATCATGACAGCGTAGTTTCAGTACTTCTTATTATGACAGTGTAGTTACAGCAAGTATGTGTAACGTTCTTATCAAGACAGTGTAGTTACAGTTGGTATGCGCAGTGTTCCTATCATTAAAGTATAGTTACAGTAGTTACGTAGCATTCTTAATAAAAAAAAAAACGTTGTTGCAGTAGTTATGCGCACCGTTCTTATCATTACAGTAGTTATGACCTCGTAGTAACAGTAGGTATGCGCAACGTCCTTATCATGACTGCATAGCTGCAGTAGGTTTGAGTAACGTTCTTATAATGACAGCGTAATTACAGTAGTTACGCACAGCGTCCTTATCATGACAGCGTAGTTACAGTTATTAACAACGCCCTTGTCATGACAGCGTAGTTACAGTCGATATCGTATGCGCAGCGTTCTTATCATGGCATCCTAGTTACAATAGTTACGCACAGCGTTCTTATCATGACAGCGTAGTTACAATAATTATACGTAGCGTTCTTATCATTACAGCGTATTTACAGTAGTTACGCCCAGCGTTCTTATCATGACAGCCTAGTTACAGTAGTTACGCACAGCGTTCTTATCATGACAGCGTAGTTACTATAGTTACGCGCAGCGTTCCTATCATGACAGCGTATTTACAGTAGTTACGCACAGCGTTGTTATCATGTCATTATATTCACTGTAATCACGAACAGCGTTCTTATCATGAGAGTATAGTTACAGTAGATACGCACAGCGTTATTCTCATGACAGCGTAGTCTACAGTAGTAACGTACAGCGTTCAAATTATGACAGCGTAGTTACAGTAGTTACGCCCAACGTTCTTATCATGACAGTGTATACACACTAAGTATGCACATCTTCCTTAGAGGTCTTCAATGTTTAGTAACACAAATCGCTTGACGACATTTATTGAGGATAACAGTGACCTATGTACAGAAAATTAATGTTGTAGTATTATGCTTTAAATACTTTTCGGTAGTAAATTCTGCGCATCATTATGCGCATCCAAGGTAGATAATCACCGATAGAAGCTCTTCACAAAGAAGGTAGATGTATAGTAATCGGATAAATTTTACGCAAAGTCAAGAAACAAATAATGAGTCAACAATATCGAATAAACGGGCATTTTGCCAAATGGTCTAAAGAGAAAAGATCAGAAGAATACGTGACGGTTGTAGTTGATCGCGGAGGTCGAGATGGTTTATACAAGTTATTGACTGAGGAACTGAATTGAAACGTAAGGGTTACTTCAACAAACAGAATATTACAAAATGTATTCAAATCTTTATACCCGAACTTGGATTCGAACCTGTAAGCGTTTCCAGCCTGTTTGTACATTGCATACATTGACAACTTTTGAATGCAAATTATAGTGCATGTACACGGTCAGGAATATCTATTCCTGGCGAGTGATTCTTTCCCCGCTAATTATGCAAGAAAAACAGATCGTGTAACTAAAAAGAGTTTAAACGAGCTTATTGACATAGTGGTTGGTATGTAGAGGTAATTTTAAACACAAATAGACTACATAAACTGTCTAGTAAGATATACTGAACTAATCAGGATTATTTTATACTGTATGTTTTAAAATATTTCAATTTTTTTTATGAATTTCACTACTTTTTGTATTTTTTAGTGAAGTGGTTACCATGGAAACTATGGATTTCTACACAAAATGCAGAACGTCAACCTATCATTATATCATATATCATTCATAAAGAACACAAAACATATTGTGGAATGAAGCGCGCCGATCTGGATCCCGAAGAGGCAATGCGGTGGCGGTACTTGGCCAACTAAACTGGCAAATTAGCAACTGGCATTTAGCAATTAGAAAAAAGCAATTAGCATTTGGCAACTGGCAAAGTAGCAATTGGCATGCCCCGACCTGCATTCCATAGTCCTTTTAATTTCAAATTTACCATTAAAGTTTACCTTACATACCAATACATTAGAAAATTCTATAAAAATATTTAATTTTCATAAAACTGTAGAAAATGTCTTTAAAACAGAAATGTAGGTATAAAGCTCAACTGACACACAGGATCTTTGTCTACACAAAGCAAATTATATCAAACCAATTATTCAATTCCTTGTCAATATACACTAAACTAACCATTTCTAAAGGTATGTCTATGTTAAAGTCGTTCAAGTATTTGTTTCAAAGAGACGAACAAGAAAAAACGATGTCTTCACCTGTAGTACATAGCCGATGCTTTCGGGGTTCTTATTCTATCCGGACTGTTGAAGTCGACGTGATAAAATCCAAAACGATCCGTATAGCCAGATGTCCACTCAAAATTGTCCATCAGTGACCATGCCACGTAGCCCTTTACAGGTACACCATCAAGCCTTATTGCTAAAATTGACATTTGTAAAATAAAATAACCAAAACGTCGTTTACATAATATGATTTGTCAGATGGAGCTGAATAAAACGTTGGTTTATATCAATGATACGATGTTTCAAAACACATTTAAAATCAAAGTGCTGAAATCGTGGAAAGACTGGTGGAAAAGTAGCAATGCCCCTGGCAGTGATGTTTTTTTGAGATATCAACATCATTGTAAAATACTTGACAGAGGACTATTTCTGTCAATTATCATTCAAATCTGACCCCTGGGTTTGGAGAAGATTTCTTAAGATAATTTTTCTTTTTGTTGCCATGGCAACCAGAATTATTCATGGATCCGGATTAGCAATTCTGATATAGCTTTATACCTAGATTATTGATATGAAGTGTTGTTACATTCTACCATGCGGTTTTAGAGGATTTGTCGTTTAAAGTAATTGCCGACGAACGGTAGGACGGACAGACGGACTGACGGACTGACCCCCTTGGAAACATGGCTGATAATTGAGATGATAATAAGAAAATTAAAATATTTTTCTTAGGGGCATTGGTACAATAGTTGAACCCGATTTCCGGTATTTAAGACTGGCTTTCGCCTGTCTACAAATCAGTAGTATCAAAGATGATAAGAGTAACCGCCTGTTAGTCAACATGAATAGCAACAACATCAGTGAATCAGAGAATGCGTATGCTTAAAGCCAAACAAAACAGTTCAAAAAACTGCTTTTTCACAACGGTCATCAAAAGCAATAGAATCATGTTATTATACAGAAGAAGTAAATGTAAGAATACTACTGGCAAGGAAGGGCCCCGTCCGCGTTGGAGGTATCGCATACGTCTGCATATTGTAAACCTGATTTTCCGAATACAGCAGCATAATTAAATATGCATGTAATTTGCTTAACTGGGTACTCTTGCAAGATACTTGAATAATAAGCATACAGTGAGCAAGTTTAATAGAAATCGGACCAATATTTTAAAAGATATGTCACAGAAACAATCAGCCAATCAGGTTGCATCATCATCAATAAATATGTGAAGAATAGAACCCATACGAGGTAATTGGATATCAAGTACATTGAGCAAGTTTGGTGTAATAGAATCGTTCCTTCAGGAGATACCGCACAGAAACCAATCGGCTAATCAGATTGCAGCAGCCTAAGTAAACATGCATGTAAGTTTTTTTTAAAAAAAAAACAGGCTCGGAAATTGCCGAACACAGTACACATACGGGGTACTTCGATATCAAGTACACCAAGTGCCCATAATTTTCCGAAAGTGCGCGCAAATTGCCGAACACAGAACCCATGAGAGGTACTTGGATATCAAATGCACTAAGCAAGTTTGGTGAACAATGGACCATTTCCTGAGGAAATATTGCGCGGAAACCAATCAGCTTACAACAACCTAAGTGAACATGCCCGTAATTTTCCGAAGAAATGTGCGGAAATTGCCGAACACAGAACCCATACGAGGTAACTGGATATCAAGTACAATTAGCATGATTTGCGAAAATTATAACACTCCTTCGGGAGATATTGCGCAGAAATCATTTGAGGATCAAATTGCAGCAGCCTAGGTGAAAATGACGGTATTCTTTTAGAAAAAATAGCGGAAATTGCTGAACACAGAACCCATGCGAAGTACTTGGATATCAAGTATACTGAGCAAGTTTGGTGAAAATTAGACCATTCCTTGACGCGATATTGATTGTGCGGAAACCAAAAACAGACAGACAGACGAACAGGCGGACGGACAGACGGACAAGTTGATTACTATAGGACATCCGTATCTCGATGCGGGTCCTTAATAACTATCCAGCTTCCATGTTACATATAAGTACCTCATAGCAATGGTAAATGTTTTATGATTAAGTACATCTTATGAGAGTTTTTATGATCTAGACTATGTTGTGTTTTTCTCAAGACTTGGACCTATCGTTTTGTACTGGCCACCTCATTCATGTTAAACTTTACGACAGTGGCTACTAATCGAACAGCCGAAATTATAGCAGCAATAATAAAGGCTTACTTTCAGTTTCGATATCTTAGAAGTTACCACAATTTCTGTTGTACGCTATTATTTAAACCGGTTCCAGAACAACAGACAAATTGTGTCAAAATATGTATCAATGCATCTCTCCTTCAAATCATATGTTGAACCACTTGAAGCGCATTAGAAAAATGTACCACTAGTATTCAATGGAGAGACATACGAAAATTGTTGAACCAAGATGTATAAAACACTCCTATACACAGCCCTGAAATTGTGTTGCACTTAAATGTATTAGGTGTAAATATTACCGATGAAACTGTTCTGAATATTTGTGTTAATGTAGTGTCTCTTGCTAAGAGTATAAGGCAATACCTTTGAGTAGCTCATTGAGGTAGCTCTTGTGAAATGTTATTCTATCTGTGTCGTTCAGATCCTCCTTCGTGTCAGTCACACCGTTAGCCATAATCAGAATGGACGATGTTGATGGGTATCGCCCTTTGATCCAGTTTACAGTTTTCCTCATTGCCCATGGGGCGGCTTTCAACCAGATTGATCCGGATCTGGCAACAGATCAATATATTGCCTTCTTTACAAATCAAAGAAACATTCTAATCAAAGAATATTAACAAATGTACCTCATTCTCAAATCTCATTGAAAAAAGTGTAGATTATGTCCGACCGCAGAGTTAGAAAACATGCATATGTGTCTGATCAGGTTGTTTATTTTTTATGTCAAGGTATATAAGGATACACTAGATATGCTGATGATTGTCAACCAGCGCAATTTTTAAGCAGACACCACGCAAGTTCCCTCATATCGAGGCAAGAACTCTACATGGTAGGAGTAATTCGAACGTTTTGCAACAATATTCCAGGACTAAAAGTGTCTTAGACCATTCTTAATCATGAATCTTAGACCATTCTCAACCATGAGTCTGAGACCATTCTCAATCTTGAGGCGCGGCCGCATGCTGGAATCAGTGAACCTTTCTAAACAATTGGGTGTGGTTTATTCACAGTTTCTACTTCATGTACGGGTGGTTTATTTTCGATCGTTATGTTTCGAGAATATACTGTTGACCTTGGCTCGAGCAAAAGGTGCATTTTAAAATTATAGCCCGCAGTAAGCCAGTCTTCATTTTAACCTTTGAAAATAATGAATATTTAAAGCGGAATGTCTCGTCACTGTTTAGCAATACAACCGATTTAGTATAATATACTTAAATCTGCACTAGGTTGAAAATAACAGTGAAGACTCTGATCAAATGGCTCTGTTCAGATTACTAGTAGCTTTCTGGTCGTAATATACATGTACACTATTTGCAAATGACATTTCATTAATTTCCCCATACTGAAAGTGTTAAAAAGGTAGGACAAGTGTCTTGATTAGTGCAATTTGTTGAAGGGCAAATGTAATATGAGTATCATTAAATGTCTTGTAAATATAGCGTGACACTATTGACCACATGATATATAGGATGTACGCGAAACTATCTGAAATTATGCTGATGTAACAATGGAGTAACTATATAGCTGACTACAATTCGAAAGGATTTTATTGAGAATGTGTAAGTATAAGCAAGGCCTGATATTTTTCGGCATCGTTCCAGGTAGAATATTAGACATGACTCATTAGTACTGTTAATGTGATTGTGAAATATATAACAAAACTATATCTGCTTTGATAGTGTGTTACTATATGTTCTACTATATAATTTTAACAACTCATGACTCAATACGAAAGATTTCTTAGTACTCTTTTCGTTAATTAATCATTATAATTGACTTTATTTCAGTTCATTTCTTTTGTCTCATATTGATAAATGATAACTTGATTTCACACGCGATTATTACGATGTTCTTACTCTGTCCAATCGTTTGGCTGCACACAGACGACGTCTCTGTCTTCCAATAACCCCATCTCAGACGAATTAAACAGTTTATCCTTGCACATCTGAGCAGTAAACATACTAATTCCGAAGAAATCTGCTGAGCCTAAGAAAAAGAAGAAATGCGCAAACTAATTGAGTGTGATTAGAATGTCATTACATGACTGTTGTCTGATATTTACATTCAAAATATATTGCAAGTGAATGTTATTATTATAATAAATTTAAACAAATTTAAATGACGATTTAGACTTTATTTCACTTTAGAAGTTTGAGCAGAGTGCATTTCTTTTGTTCATACTTTACAAAACCTGGCGGTATAGCTCCCACGCCACATCATCCTTTAACTTTCGTGAAAAGTTTTACAATAATATTGATGGATACGTCATTTAGCACGTAAACACTTTCTGATTATCATTTTAATTTAAAACGTTGTTTAATGCCAGAATTCAATATTCAAACCTATCTGTAAAAGGCTTTACTATCAACTGGGAGCTTTAGCATTACCATTTGTCTGGAAGAAACCAAACAGTGGAGTTATGCTTCTATATAACTGAATATCTAAAAAGTCAACTGTCTTTCGCAATACGAGTTTTAACGAGTTTGGCCAGAATAGCTGAATCACTGTAGGCAGTACAGATTTTGACAGTAAGATAATTATCTGGTTTCCATGAAAGAACTTTCACGTGCCACGTGAAATATTTTGAGACAGGTCATTTTATGGAATTAGCGCGAAAGCTTTTGAAAAGATGAAGTGGTAACACTTATTATTCAATAATTATATTTACACAAAGATACATAATATACCTGAATGATATAAATTAATGTATCTATTATAATATATCAACAGTAGAATCAGTAAAATAGAGCATAGCCATTCTAAAGTAACCACTAAATCAATCCATATTGGTTGTTGTTTAAAGCAGGACGAAAGCAATACAAATGACTACTTGAATGATCTACATAATGTCCGTCTTGTGATAAATTACTGCCTGTCTAAAAAAAACAACAGCATCAAACCTATTTGTGTTTGTAGAAATGTTAGTTGTATCACTTGCCATTCAGCTCGTTCATTTCATGCTTTGAAAAAACTGGCAGACGTGAAGAATTACGCCCTTGTGCATTGCTCTTAGCATTGATCTTCGTTTTCATGATCAGTGGGTAGTCTCCGGATCGGAAGATGGGCTCTGCAAACCAGCCTAGATTCCACTCCATAGCTCTCTCCGCAGCATCAACATCGGAAGGATTATATTCATCCTCTGGCTCTTTCCATTCGACATTCAGGACAATACCAACAGAACCTGTTACAAACAGAAGTATGCCTGTCAATATTCATATATCAACATATCATGTTTACAAACAGAAGTATGCCTGTCCGTATTCATATATCAACATATCCTGTTACAAACAGAAGTATGCCTGTCAATATTCATATATCAACATATCCTGTTACAAAGCAATCATATACCTGCAAATATATACTGCTTCAAACAGCTGTGCGTTTGGGAATATAAATATACCCTAGAAACAGCCTACATGCGAGTATCCATAAGGAACAAGCAACATTTTATTGCATATCCTCAACAGTATTCGAGTTGATTTAGACATCACATATATAGAATAATCTTACATGAGTGTTCATGATTAGTAGATTTGTTAAATGTGTCTTTTTAAAACGATAAAAAAGAGCTTTAACGAGTTTTATCATTTTAAAAAGACGAAATTAATAAAAGTACAAGTATGAGTCATGCAGGCCCGAAGAGTACCACGACGAAAAGAGCAAATTTTCATGCATTTAAAAGACACAAACAGACGCACAAAGACATAACAAACAAACAAAAGGGGGAGATGGGAGTACCGCCTTGGAACGGTCAGTGACAATGTCACTGGGGGTTTAAACCGGTAAAGGGCGCCCAACCTCATACTTATTTCATCTCGACCCTAAAAGATTAACAGTGTAAATAAACGTATCCCCTCTTCGATTAATCTACAACAACCGCTATGGCAAATACAGTGGTAAATTACATGTAAAGCGAAAACATTTTTAAGTGAGACGAACTGGATCCAGTTAACGCTAGTGTACTCAATACTTGAGCTGCAAACATAGTAACTGTTGAAAAGTAATAAAGGGTACGACAATAACGATAAAGTACAAAGATCTGACGTCCTCCTTCCGGTTTAAGAGATCGTCTTCAAAGAGTACTTGCAAAGAGGCCAGCATGATTGCCAACTGTAAAAGGGTTGATAACCAGACATACAGTATGTTGTAGTACTATAGGATAAAATCAATTTTTAATTATTTTTAAGAATATTTGATGAACATAGTGAGAAAATGGGTATGTCCAATAATTTTACGAAGTTTGTAAATCACATCACCATAAAATTCAGGATGTGAAATGCCGTGTCTAACGGGTATAGCTTGGCTATCGGTAACGTAGTAACACCTCTCCTGTACCTGACCCGCGCTTCACGAATCCGTCAGTCTGTTCCTCTGATGACGTCGTCGATGACCCAAAGTGACAATCTACATCTTGGTATGTTATCGTCATGTATTTGGACTACGTTGCCTGGCTGGACAGAATCGCCCTCGCGTCCGCTTTGTCTGTGGAACTCTCGAAGTGATTTTAAATAACCTGTACAGTTTATTTGCCGAATCGTTTGACAGGCTGTCTGCGGTTGACTCGTCTCTGTCGTCTGGATAGATAGGAGATGTAATTCTACGTCCGAACAATAGATGTGAAGGAGTAAATGGATCTTCATCACACGGATCAGATGAAACATGTGTCAGGGGGCGATCATTTACGATGAATTCAACATCTGTACTATTGTTTGTAATATCTCTAGGCTGACTAACGTTTTGCCAATAACTTTCTTCACACAATTCTTGGTAATTCCAATAAGTCTTTCCCACCAGCCCCATACAAAGGCGCGTGTCGTGGGATAAATTTCCAGTCTATTCCAAGTGAAATTATCTCCTTTTTCAAAATATTAGCAGCAGCGATATTGCCAAAGCATTGCCCGACATGATAATTTTGGGTGTCGATTTCCTACTGAAAAACCTGCGTGCTGCTAAAAGGAACGACTCTGTAGTCATATTTTGAACTATTTCAAAGCGTATAGCTCTCGTATAAGCACACGTAAAAAGGCAAATGTACACTTTCTGCAAACTTCCTTCGGTTGTCTTAACATGAAGAGCCCCAGTGAAGTCTACCCCCGTGACGGTAAATGGAGGCGCATGTTTCAGCCTGTCTCTTGGTAACGGTGTGGATCTGGAACTCGGTAGGGTGGCCCTGAAACTTTCCGGCACGTGACACACGTGCGAATGATATTTCGCACACGCTGACGTATACTCGGGGTCCAGAATTTTTGACGTATGAATGTTATCTTGATAGTGTGCCATGTATTCATCTTATTCTCATTCCTTGGAAATCGGTTCAACACCCATCGACTCTACTCGCCAGAACTGTTCAATATCAACTTGCTCTTGATTGTGCATTGCTATTACACGTACGTTCATCATTGATATTGGCATTGGGGTTTTTAAACTTGGTATGTATTCAGCGGCCCTGACAGAAGATATCCGATTTTTGATTGGTTGGCTGTGGGTCCATCACCACGAATGATTTACCTTGTACGATGCTCCAGTAATAGTCTGCTCCAATTAAAAGTTGGAGAAATCAATGGTACGGGATGTTCAAGCTTGAGACCTTTCAAATACGAAAATTTGCGAACTTCCTTTCTGTACGTGTTCATTGGCATAGATAGATATCTCGGATACTACCAATACTTTGATTGGTATTCTTGTTTTGTTTCTATGTGAATAACTGTGGTATCTAAATGTCTTTCCCGTCTTTCTTTATCTCCGAAACCTGACAGAAATGGCACCTCCTTACCAGTTGGTTTGAGATCGAGTTTTCTGGCCACTTGTTCTGTTATAAAGATGCTCCGAGAACCTTCGTCTAAAAGTATATTTGCCTGACAAGAGTTATTTTCAGACACCACCGTAGAAACAGCTGTCTTCAATATAACTGGACCGGTGGTAATTGAATGTGCTGAATGTAAAACTGATGTGTAGTTTTCCTTCGCGTTGTTTGTGTCTGGTCCCTTATTTTCTGCAGAAGAGAATTTCCCTTTACAGAGACATGTATGGTGGCGTCTGCTACACGTCTTGCACAGTCTGCAAATTTATGTTTTCCGAGACAATTAAAACACAAATGGTCCCGCTTCACTATTTCTAGTCTATGTGAGTGGTCTGTAATTTTTTCACAGTTTATACCAGTATGCTGTCCGCCATAATAAACACTTTTTTTCTCTGTAGCAATATATGTTTTCTTCCAGCTTACATTACTTTCCGTTTTCTTTGTACCACGGGATTCCGTTTTCGTTTCTAATTTTCCCGTACAGCAGGATTCGGACTTGTTAAGAAATGCAGAGGTACTTACTGCGAAATCATGGGCGGTCATGTGTAATCCGGTATCCAAGATATTGATCTGAGTCAACAGACATTTCATAAGTTCCTGTAAACACTATGTCTGTAACCCGTGCGCACATATTCTGTTGAACTTCCGGCGGTAGCTTCTGGAGAACCACGGGTGACAAGAGTGAGCCGTAGGTAGACTCTGGCTGATTTAGTGACTCTAACCCTCTTATATATGTTTCAGTAGTGTCGTAAAACTTGCGGAGGCTTGCAACTGAGAATAATGGGGCGGGAACTTCAAGTAGCGCTCTCATATAGGTCTGTATAATTTTATCCTTCTGTCCGTATCTCTCATTAAAAAGCGAAACTGCTATTTCGTAGTTGCTGTTGCTTAGGGAGAACCCAGCTATGGCCTGTAATGCTTCGTTTCTGAGAGAACATCTGAGGTAATTGAACCTTTGTACACTTCTGAGGGACGTATTACTATGAATGGCAGAGTCCAAAGAGTCCCAGAAAGATTGCCACTCAATAATATCACCATCCAATTTTGGCAGATTTAGTTTGGGTAGTCTGTGATAAGCTGAACTATGGCTACTGAATGTTTCATTCTCTCGGTTGGGTGTGACATCTGTACCATCTGTGCATGATTTGAGAAATACTGAGAATTAGCATTCAAATTAGAAATTGTTACTTTCCTGTAATTACTGATATTCAGGATTTTTGTCTGTAGATCGAAGATGTAATCCTCCTGATCCAGAATTTCACGCTCTATTTCCTCTTTGGCTTTCGTCTGGTAATGCGTTGAGAATGTTCTCATGAATGTTGGTGATAGTGTTCAGTTTTGTCTTTCGTGTTTCTTCGATCGTTTGAAGCTCCTCAAAGTTCGGATCGGTCGTCTACGTTGCGTCGAATTTTGGTAGAATGCGCGTCACTGCTCCTTTATGTCCCTTTAATATAGATCTGAGTTTCGTCGCCATTCTAATTCACTATAGTTTGTCACGGCACCAATATGTCGGGTAGACAATAACTAGATAAGATTTACAACCGATTCGTTGACTGTTTATTGACTGACATTCATTTTAACTGCAATGTATACATAACATGGTTACGTTGATGACGATGGCGTTGCCGACGATGTGCGTGATAGTTGGCGCCGTCGTTGACGTACGACTAGCTGACATACAATATTGTGCGTTCTACTGTCCACAACTCTGTCTCCGTAACAGTTGTAATTGCTCTCTAAATTACTAGAATTATATAACCAATATGAAATAAGCTATCTAGATTGGCACAATTATCACAAGTTACTGAAAGTTATTAAAATTGTAGTAAAAAATAAATGTAATATGAAATCTGTTGTAAACAATGTACCGAAAAATCATTTAAATTCCCAACCACAGGCCATTTCAGTCAGAAAATAGTGAGTTATCCCTTTCATTCATATAAAAGTGTATTAACCTACTTGCAAACAAGGTAGACCGAGATCAGACGGTTCCTATAGGAGCCGTCTGATCAGGGTCTGCTCTGTTGCTTTTGTCATGATATTGGTCTGATTCTACAGTTTTGTAAAAGCAAAAGTTCTCTTGAAAACTTAACATTTTAAACATTGAGCGAATAGATAAATTGAGCTAATTCATGTTGTCATTACTTCTAGCATGAATACCGAATAGGGTAAGGGTTAACTGACTGTTTACTGCCCTGATAAAGGTGCAACAGTCCCTCACTGGGAGTCATGTAGGACATGACAGTTGGTCTTGGCATGGACTCTTAGAAATACCCTGTGGTTGTATATATCACAGAAAAGTACAGCTAAAGCAACTGCCATGACCTATAGTCTTATAAAAGCTTAAAAACATATAAAACTCAGATATACAATCTGTAATGAATTCCCAATTTATAATAACAAGTTAAAAAATGTGAAATCTTGCATGAAATTGAAAGTGATAATACAAGTTCCTAAAATATATGTAAACTTAGCTATGAGATTGCTATAAAATGGGATAGCCATAGTTAAAATTTAAAAAGTGATCTTTCACTGCCCTTTTAAAGTTAATTAGGCTGGGTGTATCTCTTATTTTGGGAGGTAACATATTCCATAACTTGCATTCTAAGCAGTGATCAATGAAAGTCGTTATTAGGTTCGCTAAGTGACTGGGACAACGTAGGTCCAAACTTTCCAACTTTTTGTTGACTTACTGTCATACCAACCAGGATCTAATTGAGATATCTCTGATATTAAATTTAACTGTGAGAGTTTATTATTTAAAAAACCTAAAAGAACACGTCAAAATAAATTTTAAGTTACTGTTTCAACATACAAACACGTCAAAGTATGACATCACTGTACGCAACATATGTATTTGCTTAAAGTTTAAATGAGGAACCATATACAGTTCGCCTACTCGTCACTGTCAGTGTCAATGGGATTCGAAATGCCCTTTCGTTTTGTTGGATTAAGCCTTTCATTAGTGTTGAAACACATTGACATGGACATTTCCATCGTGTACAAAAATATCGATTCGAATTCGGTAAAAAATGTTTATTGAAATGGACAGAAGATTCGGCACGAACTGCTGCATAGAACTGTGTTGGAACAGGAGGAACATTTTCGCGATCAGCTGTTTTATAACATATTTGAAATATGTTTGTACTGTGCTGGATTCAGAAGACTATAGTTATTGGTTGACGAGATATTTTTATGAGCAGAAATCAGCATTATCTGATTTCCCTGGGCATTATTGTCATTCAGCCTTTGAGACGTGTATTTGCATGCATTGTGGTTTGCTTCCTGTTTGGATTGAGACCACTGAGTGTTTTCTGGACCATACGTTTCAGCGTAGAGGATAATTTGTTTATTCCTACATGGTTTCTTTTAAACAAATATTCATGTGGTGAAGGAAATTGTAAAGGTGTGGCGGTAATGTGGAATGTGTGGTTTCGGGCAGAGTAACTGGTAGGTCGTTTTGACCTTATAATTACTGGACAGCGACCATGATTTGTAATATTTTACCAAAGTTAAGGCCAAAGTGCCAACAGTCCTTCGCCATATATTGTGACTCAATCGTTGACAGATAGGTCACCGTCCGCCTGTTTGTATGCTTTGACAGCGCATATGAATACAGTTAGGTCGTTCGAATGTTATTCAATAGCGAATATATGCTCGTGAATATCAAAATAATGGAAATATATTTGATAGCGTTACGTCACGCTGGAGCCACGAGTTATGTGATGATTCTCCATATTACACACATTTAACATAAGCTCTAACGTCATGTAGAGAAACAACGTCATGCAGAAATATACATTTAGGACCTATCAACTATTTCCAAGATCATTTTGAACAAAATGACTACTCCTATCTTTTATATATCTGTGAATACTCGTATAACCACAAACACGGCTCTTCAAACGATTGAAAGATTTACCAAGATATCCAGTTACACAATTCTAAAGGGAGGTGATCCTCGAGAGCAAAAATTGCAACACAAAAAGAGAAAATTGCAGACTCGGTTTTATTGAGTCTGTTCATGAACAGTAATTGAAAGTGCAACACTGCTCACGCCCCCTAGCACCGGCTTAAGCGATATTCAATTTTCAGAACAAGAAGTACTGAAAACAGCATAGACTCCGTTAGAGACAGCAATGCCTACAGTAACGGACAGAAACCTTTAAATACATAACTTGTAAAAACACATGAGCTGCACCGTACAGTTACTTACATGTGCAAATATGTATATTATACAATAAATATTCAGATTAGTTGCCACGTAAATGTAGAGTCTCCTTTTTGTAGCTATTAAAGTTGCTGATTACTATAAAAACACTATTGTCCTAGATCCGCTACAGTTTTGAAACCTCGTTGATTAATATGAGCCACCAGTGTTAAATTGCAAAAATGTTGTAGGTTGCATAGCAGTGCACAATTTTTAAAACAAAATCTGTATAAAATATTCTGTATAGACACACAGGCTATTACATTTCAATTATCACCCCTAAAAGTGGCTCACTCGGACTTTTACGTCACATATAAATCACATATGTGGTATCGAACACTTACAACTATAGCGCCAATATGTCATCATCAGCGGGTGATTATGTTAATCCCCTTTATCGCTTATTTATGAAATATGTATATATGTAAAACGAAAACCACAGGCGGTGGTATATTCAATGTTTATGCATGTTTTATTTCCATTTTTTGATAAAAAATAAGGAAATATGTCAGTAACAGTTATAGTATTTCAAGCGCCCAACGCTGATAGTCTGGCAAACAATGCTTTCATGTGAAGTGATTATTAATATAATTATACACCGGTGTAGTTTTTACCGTTTTGTTTCCCATAGTATTTGGATTTGTAGAGCGAGTACGCCTTGCTGTGCGCCCTCAGTAATGTATGACCTGCGAGGTAATCATTGATGCCAGGCAACGACTTCCCGGGGGCGTCTGTTCCGACTCCATAACCAAAGTGACTGACTTTGTACGGCTCGTTTATTGTTATCCATGTATCCACCTGGAAAACGTGTTCCAAAATGATATTAATTAAAGATATATAAATAGAAAATATTGAATCAATTCTGAAAAATAGAAAGAGAGATTTTGAAGTTACATGCAGCAACTGGCCATTAAACACAACATTTTGACTTTGGTGAAAGTGGGATAAGAGCGAGGTTGGGTACCCACTAACCAGGTTTAAGCCCCCAGTAGCCGTTTTTGGCTACTGGCCGTTCCAAGGCGGTACTCCTGCTTTCAGCCTATGGTCAACTTTGTTGTTTAATATGCTTAATGTTTAATGTTTTTCGTCTTGATATGCGTGCCGTTATGTTTTGTCTCGTGGCTGTACCTTTTCTTGTTTAATGGTGTTTAATGCGGTGTCTGTGGCGCTCCACGTTTGACTATTTTTCCATATGTATGTTTATCCCAATTATGTATGTAAGGTTATGTGAACGACTTATTGTGTATTCATATTTATCAAACAGAGTAAATCCCAAAAGCTTGACACTTCGTTAGCGGTGTTGTGTGAATGCTGAGATTACTATTAGAAAAATTAAGTAGTGTCTATTTGTGTTGTTCGCGATCTGTGTTTGTGTTATGCGTTTATTTGTTTGTACTTTTGGAAATGTTAAATCTGGGATATTTTAATATAAACATCTTTGCACGCATAACTATTAAAATAGTAAGCCTTTCTTGTCGTTTCCTAAATATCTCTTTTCTATTATGTTGACCACTGCGGGCATTTATCAAAGATTATCATATTGAAATGACCCGTAGAGGTCGAAATATTAGATAATAACTATTTAAGTATTTCTGTATTATCTCAATTTCCTCTTTGGAATATTACTTTTATTGTTAATCAGATTACCAACCGTTTTGTGTCCCGGTGAGAAACTGAGTTATATGGCATCTCATCGAGATCTAATCTGTATAGAATGGGTATCACAGACTGCCTATGGCAGAGTAAAGGTCGTCACAGATTTGCCTATTATAGATACATTAACATTACAAAACAAACTATAATTAATACCGCCAATTACTTACACTGTTACCAAAAGTGTTGAAACAAAAGTCTGCATAGTCTTCGAAATAGTTCGCCATTTCGGGCAAAAGCCATCCACCCAAATCTGAAATATATAAATACGCGTGTAGGTACGTTTGTAACAGATAGATCAAAGCGTTCACTTCTTTTGCTTTGTATAAAAGCCGAAAACTGGTAAACATGTGAAAACTGAAATACTACTGACAAACAGGACATTACCCCTGATATAAACACCACCTGTTACTGCCATTGCCCCACACCTTCCTACCTTGCAGTGGTTCTGGGGCTTAATTGTCACAGGGGATGTTTTTGTTTATTTGACGGATATTGTCCCCTCTGCCTAGAATTTAAAGGAAGGCAGGTCGGTGGTTTTGATCCCTTGCGCTGCTTTGCAGCCAATGTGATTAGCCGAACTCATCTTCCTGATATCATCCCTAATCATCATGTCATCTCATCATTCATCGGGTCTATATGGCATATTCAGTGTCACAGTGCCGTAAAACCCAACTCACAGGCATTGCCTCTGATACATATATCGTCTGCTACAGGTATTGCCTATGATATAGATATCGTCTGCTACAGACATTGCCTCTGATATAGATATTGTCTGCTACAGACATTGCCTCTGATATATACATCGTCTGCTACAGACATTGCCTCTGATATAGATATCGTCTGCTACAGACATTGTCTCTGATATAGATATCATCTGCTACAGACATTGCCTCTGATATAGATATCATCTGCTACAGACATTGTCTCTGATATAGATATTGTCTGCTACAGACATTGCCTATGATATAGATATTGTCTGCTACAGACATTGCCTCTGATATAGATATCATCTGCTACAGACATTGTCTCTGATATAGATATTGTCTGCTACAGACATTGCCTCTGATATAGGTACCGTCTGCTACAGGTATTACCTCTTATATAGACATCATCTGCTACAGGCATTGTCCCTTATATAGATATCGTCTGCTACGGGCATGCCTCTCATTTAGACAACATATAGGCTTGCCTATTATATAGAGACTATCTGCGGCAGACATTGCCTCTGATATAGACACCATACAGGCATTGCCTCTCATATTGACACCATACAGGGATTGCCTCTCATATTGACACCATACAGGCAGTGCCTCTCATATAGACACCATACAGGCATTGCCTCTCATATAGACACCATACAGACATTGCCTCTCATATTGACACCATACAGGCATTGCCTCTCATATTGACACCATACAGACATTGCCTCTCATATTGACACCATACAGGCATTGCCTCGCATATAGACACCATACAGGCATTGCCTCTCATATTGACACCATACAGGCATTGCCTCTCATATTGACACCATACAGACATTGCCTCTCATATTGACACCATACAGGCATTGCCTCGCATATAGACACCATACAGGCATTGCCTCGCATATAGACACCATACAGGCATTGCCTCTCATATAGACACAATACAGGCATTGCCTCTCATATTGACACCATACAGACATTGCCTTTCATATAGACACCATTTAAACTACATTTGAAGTTGTTTTCTGATATTGGTAGGATAAAAATTGAGAGGTTTACGTTATTTCTGTATTTTTATTTGCTATTTTTTTAATTATTCTCATTAATATTCATGTGTATGTAAATAAGGTAATTCCTAATTATAGCCTTTAAACCAATAGCACAATGTCTTAACTTTAATTCGGTACCAGTTTTATACAGTTAGCACAAAAATGTCCTGTGGTATGGAAGACTTTTGCAGGTAGGGGTCGACTAACAAAAATGTGTGAACAGAGTGAAATGAATGGTTACTATGCAAACAGTTAAAAAGTTACTTAGAGTTAAATTTTTGGTCCTCAAATTTTGATATTTGTCTTCTGAGGATTTTGTCATCAGTTTAAACTGCATTAATATTTTGAAATTGTTTTCTGATATTTGTAGGATAAAAAGTGAATAGTTTACATTATTTACGTTATTTCTATATTGTTTTTACTATTTTTAATGTTCTCATTAATATTCATGAGTATGCAAATAAGGTAATTTAAAAAAAAATGTTTTAAAAAAAATGTCCTATCTCCAATTTGGTACCAGTTTTATAGCTTTTGGACAAAAACTGGCTGTGATATGGACGATTTGGCAGGTACGGACCATCATTACGAAAACTAGGGTGTTGCCATGGAAA
Source organism: Azorinus chamasolen (assembly GCA_963576725.1). Lineage (NCBI taxonomy): Eukaryota > Metazoa > Mollusca > Bivalvia > Cardiida > Solecurtidae > Azorinus > Azorinus chamasolen. Next base: position 40,645,090 of record OY755240.1, on the reverse strand, counting down.
CGGTGAAAATGGTGCTTAAAATTAATGCTATGGTCCTCAAATTGGATATTTTGTTTCCTGGTGTTTTCGTCATCATGTTAAACTGCATTTGAAGTTATTTTCTGATATTTGTAGGATAAAAAATGAAAGGTTTACGTTATTTCTATATATTTTTTTTACTATTTTTAATATTCATGAGTATGCAAATAAGGTAATTTAAAAAAAACAAGTTTTACATAAAAGCACAATGTGTCATCTTCCATTTGGTACCAGTTTTATAGTTTTAGGACAAAAACTGGCTGTGATATGGGCGAATTTGTAGGTATGGGTCATCATTATGAAAACTGGGGGGTTGCCATGGAAACGGTTAAAATACACATAGCCTAAAATAATTTAAGTTTGAGTACATTCGCGATTCTGATTCAGGACACTTTTCTGAACATTTTGGTACCCATGAAAAAAGTCTAGGGGGGCATAGCCTCTGATATATATATCGTCTGCTACAGACATTGCTTTGATATACATATCGTCTGCCACATCCATTGCATCTGATATATATATCATATGCTACAGGCATTGCCTCTGATATAGGTATCATCTGCTACAGGCATTGCCTCTGAGATAGATATCATCTGCTACAGGCATTGCCTCTGATATAGGTACCGTCTGCTACAGGCATTGCCTCTGATATAGGTATCGTCTGCTACAGGCATTGCCTCTGATATAGATATCATCTGCTACAGGCATTGCCTCTGATATAGGTATCGTCTGCTACAGGCATTGTCCCTAATATAGATATCATCTGCTACAGGCATTGCCTCTGATATAGGTACCGTCTGCTACAGGCATTGCCTCTGATATAGGTATCGTCTGCTACAGGCATTACCTCTGATATAGGTATCGTCTGCTACAGACATTGCCTCTGATATAGGTACCGTCTGCTACAGGCCATTGCCTCTGATATAGGTATCGTCTGCTACAGACATTGCCTCTGATATAGGTACCGTCTGCTACATGCATTGCCTCTGATATAGATATTATCTGCTACAGACATTGCCTCTGATATAGATATCATCTGCTACAGACATTGCCTCTGATATAGATATCATCTACCACAGGCATTGCCTCTGAGATAGACACAGTATGCTATAGATATTGCCTTATCAAAGCAGGTAACGAGTAGAAAACACAGAGAACAACATAAGCCTTAAATATCAACTGTTGTGGTGCAAAATAAAAGCTAAAGGAAGTAAATAATCGTGAAACATATGCAAACATCAAAAGTGAAATGTCATCAAAAGTATAATGTCATCAAAAGTGTAATGTCATTTGATATCGCCTGTATGGCCAGCTACTGTGCTTGTGTCACTTGATTTAAAGTAGAGTTAGTTTTGTTTTCATTTTTAGGGGACGCAATCAGCTCGAGAATAGATATGAAATTTTATGGGGATCCAATCGGATCGAGAATAAATTTGAAGCGCTTGTAAGAGGGTCTCCTATTATCGTTCTTTCAGGAACGGGGTGATATTTTTGCCAGAGTTCATAGAAAGGATTCCATTGTAAGTTCAGTCTGTCCTGAAATAAAATCGAGTGACAAAAATTTGAATTTATTTGAGGGTGTTTTACTGCTAATCAGAGCATCTGGTACATAAAATTAGAAACTTTGTTGTGTAGAATTGCCATTATCATAACTGATATCATATAGTTTCAATCCTTTAAAAGCACGTCGAATTAGATTAATAAAGTGAAATTCCGGAAACCACATTGTACATGTCGTTTGCACCCAAATTAACGTTTGTTCTTGATGTTAGTAATGTGTTTACTAATAGAATGTATCACTGCTGTCATTTTATTTACAACACATTTTAATCGCAACTGTTATATCTCATACTATTGATAAGCTAATCAATTCAGAATGTTTGATACACAATAATGTAAGCGTATGCCCTGTACTGTACCTTCTAGTGCTTGGGGCAGGTCTCTGTCAAACAGCGTGACGATAGGTTTGATTCCTGCTCCCCTCAGCTCGTCAATCAGGTCTTTGTAATACTTAACGCCCGCTGAGTTGACAGGTTCGGTTCCATTGGGGAAGACTCGAGACCAGGACATGGAAAAACGATACATATCAACCTGTAAATTAATGAAAAAAACTCATGATACTCAAGTAATCGGTCAGTTCTAAATATGACTACAACGTCTCAAACGTTACCTGTTTAGATGCCAATGATAATTTAGTGATAATATTTGCTAACAGTTTGGATCTAGACTTACTTATAGTCTTATCAGGATCCGAACTATTTGATACTTTCAATGTAATTCTGAAACGGTGACAACGAAATTAGAGGCACGCGAAAACGTTTGCAGTGCATAGCAAGAGCTAAATGCTTTGCATGATTTCCATAACGAGGTCGTGACACAAACAACAATGCTTAGATATATCATTGTCTTATAAAAACAAACAAGAGGAAAAAACTCACGTTTAAAGCTTTCAGTAAGCGGACGTCCTGTTTATAGCGGTGGTAACTGTCACAGGCCACGTCTCCTGTGTCACTGTTCTTGACTTTACCGCTGTGAGTAAACGTGTCCCACACACTTGGACCTCGTCCTGTATTGCAAATAGACTCGACAGCTTAAACTCGTTGATTTTAGTTGTTACAGTCACTGTGGTTTACCTTTTACCCCTTTACTTCATATAAACCACGTTCATGCCTTTGCAAACAGAATGGGCCGAGGTCAAACGGTTCCTGGAAGAGCCGTCTGATCACTGTTTGTTTATGATATTATAATAACTTTGAATCTAGAATTTCTACCATTATCAAAAACTCCTGTATTACCTATTTATAATCGACCCAGTTTGCCGAGGCAACATGTATATCACACTAATTTATTTCAATAGTTTTACATGTAATTCAGTTGTTTCCCCCGTTTCAAATCCTGGTAACAGTGACAGTTTATGTCACTAAACCTGCATGTTATATTGAATGTCAAACAATAGAGTGTGTAATTGATATTATAGGACACCTAGTGCAACAGTTATAACTATCTACTTGTCCCTTCAACTAGCTGTACTATATTATGCGTCTTGTAACATACAGCAATACGAATGCAACATATTGTTACGCAATTATTCTTATTTAAATGTTTCTCTTAACGCTGAAATGTGTCACAAATAAACTGTCCGACAACGGTTAAATGATAATGTATCCACAACCGCTGAGTTGTATCAGGTCCACTCATGCATCAAGCTTAGGTGGAATGGTGCTAAGGTGGAATGGCCACAAATTACATATCATAGTAACCCTACAGTAGACATTCGACTACTTTCTCACCATCTGTATTCCATGCACCCTCTACTTGGTAGGCCGATGTGGCTATGCCCCATTGGAAGTCCTCGGGAAACTCTCCATGGTAAAACTTGCCAATATAGTCCGCAGCGGTGCCGTGTCCTCCTCTGCCTGGAAATCCGGGCGTAAAGCCATTCTCTTTTATAAGCTAAAAGTAATACATATTACACTTTGAAGCAATTAACCATTGTCCCGTCGTGAAAAAAAACAAAGTTAACTCAATTTCGGACATCGTGCGATTTTGACAACATACTATTAAGCTTTTGAGGGACAGTCTTCATTTAAGAAATGAATGACGTGCTTCCGGTGTTCATGAGGTTATGCAACGCATAGCTTTACGAGCAAAGTTAGTGAAGCCCGAAGGGCTTCACGTGAATCTTTGCTCGTAAAGCTATGCGTTGCATAACCCATGAGCACCGAGAGCACGTCATTCATTTCTTATATTTATATTCAATTGTATTTCTTATATTTAAGAAATGAATGACGCGCTTCCGGTGTTCATGAGGTTATGCAACTTTCTTTTTAGAATAAGGTTATATAAGGACGTTGCAGGGCGAATGTAAATATTATGCCATGGCACAAACTTTTGAGGAACTATTGACCAAGTGTCAAACAGCTTGGATCCTGATTAGATGCTAATTTACTCAGCTTTTCATCCTGAACCGTGCTGTTTGCAAATATGACTATAACTCACGCTTTGTGCGATTATCACTGAGGAATGATATATACCGAAGAACCCCTCTAAACCGGAATTTTATTAAAGAACAATTTTAGTCTGGTTAGGCAAGCGGCTGCTTAATGCTTAACGCTTTCAACCTTCATTAAGCTGCCGACTGTGAGAAGACCGTTTTTATTTCCAATTTTAACGTCTTGTGTAGATTCAAATAAGCATAATAGTATTAGCGTAACGAATGATTTAATCCTTAAAGCGGCGGAACCGGATATATCAGACCTCAGCAAACAATCTAGACCGATATTAACGGAATCCTTGGGAAGCCCTTTGATCAGGGTCAGCACAGTTTGTCATAAAATTGTTTTTCTTTGGTGATACATTTTGATACAGATGGGCAAAAAGGTTATTTTTACACAGGAAGAACCATAACTCCAAGGTAAATGCAAGTGATTTACTTGCAGGACCGTATTTCATTATAGCATTTACACGAAGTTTCATAGAAAACTCCAAACAGTTTATGTGAAATGGTTCCTGACAGGAAAGCGTTACATTCTGGCCAATAAAGAGTCATAAATAAAACATAAACATCATATCTGTATCATTTTATACGCAAACAGAGCAGACCCTAATCAGACGGCTCCTACAGACGGATCTACTGTGTTGGAAATGCGTACAAATGTGTATTTATGGAGTAAACTGTTGAATACAGCTGAAGACACTCAGTGAGTGAAGGTCTCATACGTACTTCTCTTTACAAAATATGAACTCAATTTATCATGCACGTCCTACTAAAAGACTGCAAGCCCTTATTACGAAGCCGGGACGAATGCCTAGTCAAGTGTGCCAGTCTACTTAGTCTGCTAAGAATGTTAAGTCTGCTAAGTATGTTTAGTCAGTTATATATGCTTAGCGTGCTAAGTCGTCTGGTCTTTCTCCTTAGTCTACTACGTCTGGTCAGTCTGCTTAGTCTGCAAAGTCTGCTAGGTATGTTTAGTCTGGTCTTTCGCCTTAGTCTGCCATGTCTGGTATGCCTACTCTGTTCAATTTACTAGTTCTAGTCAGTCTGCTTAGTCTGGTCAGTTTACTAATTCCGATCAGTCTGCTTAGTCTGGTAAGTTTACTAAGTCTGGTCAGTCTGCTAAGTCTTGTCAGTTTACTAATTCTGGTCAGTCTGCTTAGTCTGGTCAGTTTACCAAATCTGGTCAGTCTGGTCATTCTGTTAAGTCTGCTTATTACTTCTGGTTCATTCAAACTTTTCCGAACTATTGACCTTGTGTCAAACAAATTGGATCTTGAATGAGACGCCAAAATGTTTGAAAGGATACAGTGGTTCACCTGACTGTACCAGTGGGCAGAGGCTTTACATGTGTAGGATGACTTACCTGACTGTACCAGTGGGCAGAGGCTTTACATGTGTAGGATGACTTACCTGACTGTACCAGTGGGCAGAGGCTTTACATATATAGGTTGGCTCACCTAACTGAACCAGTGAGCAGAGGCTTTACGTATACAGGGACTCGCCTGACTACACCAGTGGGTAGAGGCTTTACGTATATAGGCTGGCTCACCTGACTGTACCAGCGGGCACAGGCTTAACGTATATAGGGTGGCTCACCTGACTGACCATACCAGTTAGCTGAGGCTTTACGTGTATAGGGTGACTCACCTTACTGAACCAGTGGGCGGAGGCTTTACGTGTATAGAATATCGCCTGACTGAACCGGTGGAGAGAGGCTCTACGTGTAATGGGGCTCACCTGGCTGTACCTGTCGGCAGAGGTATTACGTGTATAGGGTGGTTCACCTAACTGTACCAGTGAGCACAGGCTTTACGTATATAGGGTGGCTCACCTGACTGTACCAGTAGGCAGATGCTTAAGATGGCTCACATAACTGTACCAGTGGGTAGAGGCTTTATGTGGCTCACCTGACTGTACCAGTGGACAGAAGCTTTACGTATATATGGTGACTTACCTGACTGTACCAGTCGACAGAGGCTTAAGGTGGCTCACATTACTGTATCTGTGGACAGAGGTTTAAGGTGGCTCACATAACTGTACATGTTGGCAGTGGTCTTAGGTTTATAGGGTGACTCATCTGACTGTACCAATGAGTAGAGGCTTTATGTGGCTCATCTGACTGTACCAGTGGTTTGACGCTTTATGTAGTTCACCTGACTGTAGTTGGCAGTGGATTCAGGTGGCTCACGTGACTGTACCAGCGGGTAGATGCTTCACGTGGCTCACCTGACTGTACCAGTGGAAAGATATGCTTAACTTGGCTCACTTGACTGTACCACTGACCAGAGGCTTATGTGTATAGGATGGCTCACATGTATATCAGCGGACAAAGGCTTAACGTGACTCACCTTACTGTACCAGTGGACAGTTGCCTCAGGTGTATACGGTGATTCACCTGACTGTGCCAGTGGGCAGAGGTGTAGGTAGCTCACCTGACTGTACCAGTGGACAGATGCTTTAAGTGGCTCGCCTGACTGTAGCAGTGAACAGAGGCCTTAGGTGTATATTCTGGCTCACCTGACTGTACCAGTGGGCAGAGGCTTTAGGTGTTCTTGTTCTGTTAGGATCATCAAAGTCGACGTAATGAAGACCAAATCTCTCCGCATATCCTCGAGCCCATTCGAAGTTGTCCATGAGCGACCAGGCAGTGTAACCATGGACATTACAGTCGTCAAGTTTTACCGCTGAAATGCAGTTGTATCGGATATATAACATCTAACGTAAACATATTAAACACTGCTGTAGCCAAATATATTAAACACTGTAGCCAATTATAATAAACACTGTAGTCAAAGACATTAAACACTGTAGTCAAGTATATTAAACATTGTTAAACACTGTAGCCAAGTATATTGAACAATGTAGTCGAACATTTTAAACACTGTAGCCAAGGATATTAAACACTGTAGCCAAGGATATTAAACACTTTAGTCAAAATATTAAACACTGAAGCAAAAGATATTGAACACTGTAGCCAAATATAGTAAACACTGTAGCCAAGGATATTAAACACTGTAACCAAAGATATTAACACTGTAGCTAATGATATTAAACACTGTAATCAAATATATTAAACACTGTAGCCAATGATATTAAACACTGTAACCAAAGATATTAAACACTGTAGCCAAGGATATTAAACACTGTAGCCAAGGATATTTAATACTTTTAAACACTGTAGCCAAGGATATTAAACACTGTAACCAAATATATTAAACACTGTAGCCAATGATATTAAACACGGTAACCAAAGATATTAAACACTATAGCCAAGGATATTTAATACTGTTAAACACTGTAGCCAAGGATTTAAAACACTGTAGCCAAAGATATTAAACACTGAAGCCAAGGATATTAAACACTGTAACCAAATATATTAAACACTGTAGCCAACTTTACCCCACCTCTGATAATCTTTGGTGAAATCCGTGTGTGTGATTGGTTGAATTCTGTCACGAGATCGAAGAGTAAAACGTATACATGGTCACTAGAAATCCAATACACAGTCAGTAGAAATTCAATACACTGTCAGTAACTACATGTAGGTTACTTCCCCTGTCAGCGTAGAGTCCAAACATGAGTAAATGGCTGCATGGTGTTTTTGTCAGCAAATGGTTACTGAGTAAATTAGATTTCATTTTAACGTTAAATACATAACGGATTCTTGTATTAGATTTTTATTCCGTTATAATTTCGGTTAGCTCGATTAAGACTACCGAATTGATGTTGGGTCGAATCGACATGGTAGAGTTACAGTAAGAGTTGTCGTTAGTTTGTTTACAAATATTGCGAAACGCTTTGCTTCCTTAGACGCAGACGAGATTGAGAAAAAGAAGCAACTGAGAACTGATAGAATATCGACTGGCCATCGGTGGGGTAAATTCGGCTTTGCCTCGCTGTGTATAACATTACTAACCAGGTATCATTTTGTACCCGATCACTACATGACTATGTAACTGATAATATTAAACACTAGCCAAATATACTGTTGCAAAGATATTAAACACTGTAGCCAAATATATTAAACACTGTAGCCAAATATATTAAACATTGAAGCAAAGGATATTAAACACTGTAGCCAAAGATATTAAACACTGTAACCAAGGATATTAAACAATGTAGCCAATATATTAAACACTGTAGCCAAGAATATTACACAATGTAGCCAAGCTATTAAACACTGTAGCCAAGGATATTAAACAATGTATAGGCAAATATATTAAAGATTTGTTATTTCGAGTAAACATTGATATACTGGTACTGATTTGCCAAACCATCATCGACCACATTTTGTTACCACATTCCAGAAGCTCTAAGGCCGGTTTAACACACCAATGTTTTTGGTATAATTATTATTCTCTCGCGTTGTAATATAGTTTTCAACTCTCCTGGCAATTAAAGATAACCTAGCGTGTAAGTATGTAAATTCTTGTTATAAAAGATTTGGTTACAGTGTTTGATATATTTGGCTAACAAATGAGACTCCGACCACTACATAAAACGGCTGGCTTGTAATGTGAGATAACGGAGGTCCAAAGCTGTCTAATTAATTCCATACTGTTTGCAACCGGTCCAAAGCACTTTTTATCGATTTCCGTTTCAAGCAGTGTCAATACTTCGAGGAGACGCTGGATTTATGTCTACACTGTTGGCAGCATCTACTATTGCCCGATTACCTCTCTTTGTCGTGATGCTTGCCAATGTTTACCTTTAAGCATCTCATTGATATACGTCCTATAGAAATGTATACGGTGGTAGTCGTGTAGTGTCCCGTTAGTGTCCGACACACCGTTCTCTGTAACATATACTTCCGAATTGTTATATTCCTTCTTGATCCAGTTCAATATCTTTCTAAGTCCGAAAGGCGTCACCTTCAGCCATCCCGAACCCGACCTAAGAAACACATTAACACGCTTGTATATATTCACAAACTCGTTTTAAAATGTACATAGGCAAGTTAAAGAGTGGCATGTTGACAAAACTACAATTATATTTAAAATATCTCCACGATTTGAAATCGGAATAGCTAAGAACTAGATTTCAACCCCCTCCCCCATCACAGTTTTTTAAATAATTAGCTAAACGGTATAGCGTAATTATGTTCCTTTTTTCTACTATTTTCTCAAAAATGAAACATGTTTCTTGTTTTAATGAAAAATACTTGTATGTCAGGAGAACTAAAATATCCTGTTTTAAGATATCACTTTCAATTCAACGATATAAATAGCTAACAATATCTATCCTTCGCTATTAGCAACTTAAAGAGAAACACAACGAAATGAATATTTCTTTATCTTAGCCAAAATATCACAATGCAACCATAGAACCTCACACCACAGTAAATTTTACCCTGTGCTAGTCTGCACTGTTTAAAAAAGACTTATTTCAATGATGTCGTACCCTAGCCAATTCGCATCCTGCCAGCCTCTGGTATCCTTGTCATTGTCATAACTTGGATTGTTCATATCGGTGTAGTTATTTGACACAACATAGCTCGAGGTGTAGAAATTCACACCGAGGAAGTCGTAAGTTCCTGTATCAGAATAAATAAGAAATTGTAAAGTTAAATAGGCCGCTGGGCGCCGCACATTTTTGGAGACCGCCAAGAAACATTATGCGGCTCTAATGATGTTATCATAGTCCAACAAGATTCACCTGACGTTGACCTTTATGCAAGAATGAATTAAAATGAGATGACGCAGTGTATATCAATACTCGCCAGTACATCGTACATAATAAAATGCACCGGAGACACGATATAATCCATCTGAGACACATTCTTCGCGATGCATTTGTCAATGGTGAATGGTATTTCATCTGGTATACCTGAGGCTTGTTCAGGAGCGCGGGCGCTTGATTGAGCGCTTGCCCGAGCAAAAGTATCACTGCTGAACGCGATCGAGCGCCCTTTCTAAAAATCAAGTACATTTTTGTTCTGTGGTCGGGTTCTAGAGCATCAGTTTGTTAATTACGATTGCTTTCTTCCAGTCAGTTGCTTCTGTTACCTTGTTGGTAGCCATCTTGGAAACACAAACGAATGTCAAAGCGATACACCTCGCGAGTAGGCTAGCTTGCGCTAGCTGGCACTAGGCGGGCGCCCTCGTTAAGAGTCCAAGCGCTCGAAGTGACATCGAGCGCCCATACTCCTGAACAGGCCTCTGGATATACCATAAACCAGCAGTGAGTTCAGTAAAGGCGAACAGTTGCAACCGATTGCTACCGATTGCAATCGGTGTTAACTGAACGCTCCGTAAACCGAATACATTCGCAACCGGTTGCAATCACACCACGGAAGTAGTTGGCGAAGAAAAACAAAATGGCGGAGGGGTAAGTTTAGTCATTTGGTGTGTTGTTATTTTGTGTTATTGCATCTGTCCTATGCATCTGCATGTTAAATGAATAGCAGAAATGCATTTGACCCTCATTTGAACGGATAGTTGTGTGGATATCTGACACGTATATCGGTATATTCTTGCGTAGTTTATATTTATCGTCATAATTGTACACCATTCGCCGCATTTACTGTACGTACTCTACACTTATAAATGTTCGTAGTTTGATTGACACCGTATTCATATGCGGTGTAGTTATAAATAGACATGCCTACTTACACACAACTACAGGGTAAGAAAATAGCATGTAGTAGTCTGTTATTGGTGATACAGTGGGAGTAACTGTGTAAGCTATGCATCTCTCTCTCTCTCTCTCTCTCCTCTCTCTCTCTCTCTCTCTCTCTCTCTCTCTCTCTCTCTCTCTCTCTCTCTCTTTATATATATATAATAAATTATTTCGTCAGCGTTTTAGTGCGACCCAATTTGGAAAACGTAGTCGCAAACCAATTCGTTCAGTAAGGCAGTGAGCGTGAAAACCGTAACTGGCAACCGGTTTCTTTACTGAACGCACGGCTGGTACACTCTTGTATAAATAAATCACGGAGACTACCGAAGATATATATATATATATATATATATAGCAACCCAGCGTAGTTTGAAATTATGACAATAGGGGTCAGCAACGTCAGGTGAATCTTTTTGGACTATATGAGGGATGTTCCATTAATAATGTCAGTGTACAATTATTTCGTTACAAGCGTGCTTTACGTGATAAAACCCACCGCGTGTAGATAGAGTACCATTTTGAGCTCAGGCGAAAGTGTTCAAATCGAATTTGGGCCAACAAATTGCACGACGCCTGTGTATTGCCAAACGAACACGGACGATCAAGAAGGTTTTGTATGTCATTTTCTTTGATAATAAGGGTCCAGTCTTGCAAATTCCTGTGTCAAAAGGTAGAACTGTGACAGCTTCTATAAAAACGTTGCACTGAGGAAACTAAAAAAATGTTACACCAGCCGCCGCCCCTAAACAGGCATTCGGCATCTCAGACTCTTGCATGACAATTTTGACCGAGTTTTTGGAGTCTGAGAAGGTTTAAGTCCTCCAACACCCTCCATATTCTCCAGACCAGACCTCGCTCCCTGCGACTTCTACCTTTTTCCAAAACTGAAAACATATCTGTCTGGAAAGAGATACAACCCCAGAACTGCTCTTGGATCTGCAGTACATCAGTATTTGATGGGTACCCCTCTTGATGACTACGAGAAGTGCTTCAAAAGTGGATTAGTCGTCTGAAACGGTGTATTCAGGTAGACGGAAAGTATTTTGAAGGGCAAAGTAACAAAACATAAAAAATAAGACATAAAGTAAAGGAGAATCAATGTTGATTACATTATCATTGGAATACCCCTCGTAAAAGCCGTATGGTCTCCACATTGTGACCGTATTGATGTCCGTAGAACCCGTATGTTTCTTGTTTCTACCAGACCAAAAAAGGAAGTGATGATACGACAACCGTACGTTCGCGACACGGCGGTCGACATAGTAGATGTCACCTTGCGTTATTGGGCTGCGAAAGCACCCCAACATTATACGGCTTTAAAGTTTGACCATGCGTTTCTGCGGTCCTGTGTTTCTATAAAAGTCAATCTTTTTTAATAACTATATAACTTTTTATAACTTTTATAGAAACACAGGACCGCAGAAACGCATGGTCAAACTTTAAAGCCGTATAATGTTGGGCTGCTTTCGCAGCCCAATAAAAGTCAATCTTTTTTAATAACTATGGTTTACTGTGAGACAAGTTTTTATTTATATATATTCATTTAATTTTATTTATTTTCATTCATATATTTTTCTCAGCATATTTTTGTCGGTGTTTTTTTTTCTTTCTTTTCTGCCATGATCCAGTTTCAGTGAAAATGCTAGTGAATTAGGTATAACTGATTAAAATCACATTATTAATCATAGCTGTCAGCGTGGTCTAAGGGTTATAACGATGGACTAGGGAGTGTGAGGTCGTGGGTTCGATCCTCGGTGGAAGCTTAATTATATTTTTTTTCTCATATTTTTTTGCACCCTTAGTATACGTGCATTTGGTTTCAAACCATTTTGTACAATAAAAATATAAGCCCTTTATTTGCATTTTGGCTTTGTTAAAGTTATTTAGCTGAGACCTTTTACTCGTGGTTTTGTTGACCGTTTTGCATATTTCACCACTGTGCATGAATTTGCTTCAATTTAAATGGTATATCTTATATTAACCTGTTCTTAATTTGGGAACAATATAAGTGAAAAAGTTAATGGGCATTGAGTCGACCTATTCGAATAATTTCATGTAGACTGTAAGTATGGGGTTTGTATGCCTTGTGAATATCACTAAATGTGATAATGGTTTCTACGTCAGTGTGTTTCAGCAAATGAATAGCATTGATCTGTGACGTAATGTGTATTATTGGTGTCATACACAGGTATTATGCATCATGGCTCATTAAAACATCCCCTCCTTTCTGCTATTAATTTATAACTTACAGTCATGTTTTCCCAATGTATCTGTTAATTAAAAGTACTAAAAATAGTGCTCCCTCTTTTTCTTCTATCCTGCTTAAAACATGTTACGCAGCCATTTTACGCTTGCGTAAAACCTTGCTTGTATATCCTTTGGTCATCTTGGATATGCAACACGCTGAGTAAGTCTGATTAGGGGATCCAAATAGGTTGACACTAAACTTAGAATTTTCCAAAATATTCAGCCGGATGGTATTATGCGCCCTTCAGTATCCTGTTACTTTCAGATACAATAGTGTGATATTACTCAAACGAGAGTATTTATATGACATCTACTCACGCCCCATACATGATATCAGAAGTGTTGTAAATATATCAATGAGAATTACACAGTGTATCACGATGCAGCATTTTCAACGTGGTGAGTTGAATTAACGCACTGGGTTGATTCTAAATCGGCACCACTGTATGCAGAGCTACAACATGTATTCTCTAGTTCTAAAGGACGGTCTACTACATATTGTACGTTCAGTGCATGCAATCAAATATAGTTCAATATTTTACTGTCCGATGACTTTACATATATTATATTTATTCCATCCAGTACATAAATACCGGGCAAGTGATATCATTCTATTGAGTATATTGCTGTACAACGTTTAGGGCTTACCTGTTATGTTTTTTTTCTCAGCTTCGGTGAACATCGGCAGTCGAGACTCGTTAAGTTTCTGTAACCTGCTCTTCCTGGCTATCTGAGTCCTCATAATTTCTGGATAATCCCCGTAAACTATGGGAGAGGCAAACCAACCAAAGTTGAAGTTGATGTCCCTATCAACCGCTCTCAGATTATCAGGGTCGTTGGGATTCGCTGGTTCTGCCCAGCCAACGTTCAGTGTGATTCCCAGCTTACCTACAGAAAATCTTTTGATATTAAGAGGTTATACATATTAGATAAGATTATGAGTTAGGGTACAGTTGTGATTGATCGAATAATGGCGTAAGATCATTCGGAGACGGCCTACTGGAATAAGCGGGACTTTGGCGCGGAGTAATAATTGCATCTAGTAAAACACGAGACTGCACTAGGAATTGAGCTCTACATAACTTGTGAGTTTCTCATGCAAGTTCAAATTCCACAATGATTTTAGGAGCTGCTTAAAGCAACATTCACTGCCTTTAGGAAGGTCGGTGCGCTAGGAATAAAAACTGAAAACATTTGTAAACAGTCTCTAAAATAAGCAGTCGAGTAACTCAGCATCTCAATGTTTCATCATGAATCAAACTATCTGACACTTGTTTTGGGCATTGTTTTCCTGGATGCATTTACATAATGTTTATTTGCACTGTACATACATCTTCATAGAACGATTATTTTAATGAGTATAATGGGAGATTTTTCGCATACACATGTGTAATATTGGATATAAATTTGATATACTGAAGACTATTTCGAATGTTGTTGATGTTTAAGGATTTCTTGTCCATCGTAGTGGCATGCATAACGTATTATTTTTAATAAATGCCCTCGGGGAGCTTCAGTCTGCCTTAAGATACCATCTGTATTTTGAAGACCCCATATAGGGCCACATTTCTTTATTTATTAATTGCTATATATAAGGCTTAGTTGTTTTACTGGTTGTTAGTCCCCACCACCCGAAGTATGTTAGGGAGATTATGGTACATTACCAGGCTTTCCAGAAGCTTTGAATGATGTGTAGGCCTCGGCGTGTGCCAAGATAATGTGATGAGCGGCAATGTACACGCCCGTTCCGGGTGAGTAGATATTAGGAGGAAAGGATGCTACTCCGTACCCAAGGTAGGAAACTATCCATGGCTCGTTGAACGTGATCCAAAGATTAACCTGTATGTAAAACACCAAACTGTGAATATGACTACATATTATCACTATGTGTCCTTTATTACATATACAGTCAACCATTGCACTAGGCCCGCGGGCCCGCGCCGTGTAAGATTTGACATCTTGATATTGGAGAACATTTTCAATCCCAATCAGGCTCTTTTGATCAGAGTAAACCAGAGTTTGTAAAATTTCAGACAAAACTATACTGCTACCGATGTGAGTTGAGTAAACGTCTTCTCGTGCTAAGCGCGTCTTTTGGATTAAGATGAGACACTGAGTTACTCGAGATCCAAGCTGTTTGACACTCGGTAGTGAAAGCTTCTCTGAGAAATGTTCAGCAAATCAGAGATTGAGCAGACTTTACTTTTACAGCATCAGAAGGATTATCTATTGACAAAGCATTGTCCTATTGCCCACACACTAGTGTCATCTAGTGTATCTAGATATGGGCAGTGATACATTTTTTGAACAATTATATATTGTAAATTTGGAAGGACCGAACCTTTAGTTCGAGTTATACCGTTGTTCGAGTTATCCGAGTTCGAGATATCGAAGTTTAACGGTAGTATTAGTATATATAAATGATGTCCTGTTACCTTGTCTCCAAATTCTGAAAAACATAGTTCAGCATAGTCTTTGTACCATTGAACGATAGATCTGTTCATCCAGCCCCCTTGGTCTTGTAGAGCTTGAGGAAGATCCCAATGATACAAGGTGACCATTGGTTTTATACCTGGACGACAAGGGATATGATGAGAACCTTACTAACCATTTATCATCTGATGGATATTCATATAAGAACTAATGAGTGGTATACGAATAATAATTACCCAAGTTTTTAACAGCATTTGTAACAAAAGAAAGTGAACAGAACAGATCCTGATCATAAGACTCCTAATATGGCCGTCAGCGCAAAGTCTCACCTGGATTCAAATAATTTGCAAGTGTTACAATATATCATGGGCATCTCATATATTTACAAACGTTTGGCAAAGGTAAGACATTCATTAGCAGCATGTTGTATCTTAATGGAATTTACTGATTTAAGATATTAATTCTAAAATACTGTCATCACGACTGATTCAAATCTTAATTCTCTGTGAGTCCGTAGAAACTGATGTTTATCCCAAAGCGTAATATAGTTGCAAACAAACTTGCCCCATCTCTTGTAATATATACATAATCCCTTGCCCCATATAGACGACTTTGCAAACAGAGGAGTCCCACATCAGACACCTTCTATAAGAAGTCTAATTAGAATGTGATCTGTTTGCTTTTGAAATGACAAGTCTGATTACCTAGTTTCTGCGGTAGTAAAATCCCTTGTTCATAATGCCATTATAAAAAATAAACTTATTGATATTCATGTTGACATTATTTCTAACATGAATATTTATAAGGAAAATGATTATTACCGAGGCTAATACTGATGATGCCATAAGCAATAGAAGGCGTGGGTAGCAGCTGCCATATAATAATTAATCACTAATCACCTTATCATCATACAATAACTAATCACCTTATTATCACATGGAATAACTAATTACATTATTATCACATGCAATAACTCATTACCTTATCCTCATACAAAAACTAATCATCTTATCATCATACAATAACTAATCACCTTATCACCACATGCCATAACTACTTACCTTATCCTAAAACAACAACTAATCATCTTATCATCATACAATAACTAATCACCTTATCATCACATGCAATACATGTAACTAGTTACCTTATCCTCATACAATAACTAATCATCTTATCATCATATAATAACTAATCACCTTATCATCATACAATAATTAATCACCTTATCATCACATGCAATACCTAATTACCTTATCCTCAAACAATAACTAATTATCTTATCATCATACAATAACTAATCACCTTATCATCACATGCAATGACTAATTACCTTATCCTCATACAATAACTAATCATCTTATCATCACATGCAATAACTAATCACCTTTTCATTATGCAATAACTAATCACCTTATCATGACATGCAAAAACTGTAATATTATACACGTATACAATAGAGTAAACCATACCTTCATCTACCAATGCTCTGGTCAAATTCTTATAGTAATCTATGCCTTCCTGGTTTCTGCTCTTCAGAGTCCCATCTGGTAGAACTCGAGGCCATGATATTGAGAACCTGTATGCACTGGTCTGAAGACATTAACATTTAAGGCAAATTGTATATATGCAAAAATTCTCATTCAGTATAACTCCGGCCGTTAATGTAATATATGTATGCACTGGTCTTTAGATTAAATATCATTGACTTCTCATTTATTAAGAGCATGAGAGAGGGTTTCTAAAATTACTGAATATTCGATAGCCACTTACCCCCAGAGACATACAACCATGTCTGTTATAATGTAAATACGAAATTCCCTCCTTTTATAACACTTGCAATTAAACTTTGACATTGTCAGAGTATCAAATATTATGGATACTAAAACATTTATTTAATCGGTGCCTTCTATGGGTCCAAAACTGTCTGCAAATGTTAACACAAACTTTATCAAAATATGTGAGGACAACAAGTTAGCATTATAGGTTAGCACAAAGGTTGTCCAAAAAGTTAGCACACAAGTTAAACAAGTTAACACTATGTGTAACGCATAGCTTAGTGGACAGGTTGGTCCAAAGGTTAGTACACAAGTTGGCCCAAAGGTTAGCACACATGTTTACATAAGAAGCACAATATGTAACACATAGATTAGTACACAGGTTGGTCAATAGGTTAGTAAACAGGTTGGCTTAAAGGTTAGTATACAAGTTGGCCCAAAGTTTAGTACACAAGTTGGCCCAAATGTTAGCACATATGTTCACATAATAAGTAGGTTACACAGGTTGGTCAATAGGTTAGTACACAAGTTGGTTCAGAGGTTAGCAATTTTGTCATACAGGGAATCTGTAAGAATTGTTCCAAAGACTGTGAACTATGACTCAAATAAGCACTAAAGTTTCAACTAAAGTCACTGATATAAGAATCGAAATGCATTAGTTTGAGACACTGTAATATGCCACAGATAATATTACTAGTTTCTTCATGTATAATTCTGACATTGATAAATGAAATCAGTTAGCTCCTCTGTGTAGTTCTACCTCAGTCTGTTTCATGGATGTTTTCATGTGAGCTGCTTTTCTTGTTTTGTACGAGTCGTATAGTCTGCAAATACAGTTGACTTGTACTTGTACTGAAGCAAATACAGTTGACTTGTACGAGTCATATAGTCTGGAAATACGGTTGAGTCATATAATCTGCAAATACAGTTGATTTGTACTAGTCGTATAGTCTGCAAATACAGTTGACTTGTACAAGTCATAATTATAGTCTGCAAATACAGTTGAACGTCCATATCTCGAACTTCAAGGGACCATACAAAATGTTCCCAGATAACAGAAGCTTAGCGAGTCATATAGTCTGCAAATACAGTTACAGTGCTTGTGTGGCGGCCGTAATGTCGCCCCGTACTTCATACTCAGTGTTGTTCTATTTTCTGGTCCTTCAGGATCATTAGTTTCGATGGTATTAGTTTTGAAAATTGAATACTGCTTGTACTGGTGCTAGGGGCGTGAATAATGTTGCACTTTTAATAATTGCTCATGAACAGACTCAACAAAACCGAGTCCGCAATTTTCTCCTTTCACATTGCTGCTTTTGATTTCTAAGGATCTCCTACTTTCAGAACTTCGATATCTATAATTTTAAGGTATCATGCAAATAGCTTCGATATAACAGAAGTCGAGTCATCCGATTTTTTAATCTGGACAATTTATCAAGTTCGCAGCGTAATGCAGATCTAAAATAATGCTGAAAGCCCCTACAAGGTAACATGTGTTTCTAGATATGCATAGTGATACATTATAGAACTATTCTGTATTACAAATTTTGGAAGGACCGAACATTTACTCGAGTTATCCCAAAATGTAGGTTACCCGAGTTCGAGATATCGAAGTTCAACTGTAGTTGCTTACAAATGTTTAACCCTTTCCCTCATAATGACACTTTGTAACACATCTACAGCGTTGACCCAAATCAGACAGCTCCTGTAGCATCTGCTCAGTTTACCTATGGACCAAAGTATTAATTCTGCTTTTTATACTGTCATTACCAGTCCTCATTGGAAATAGTCTTTATAATGAAAAACCTTCAAATGTTGCATTGATTCTCTAAATGTCTATCAGGACAATGGTCAAACATGCTTTCGCAAATATGTATTTTTGATTGCCCTTGTCTATCTCCATTGTGGCGTCTTGTACTACTCATATAGCACACTTATCTTATCTGTCTAAATGTTGCTACATCAGCAATTGTTAATACACGTGCAGGTTTAGTAGATTCTTCATCTTGTTGACTTTATTAACAGAGTCTGTTTATACCCCATTTGCTTATCATTTGTTTTAAAGGTCTTAACGACTTTATCTATAGCATATTGGCACTCCATGTGCTTTAATTTTGTTTTAACTATTTTTTATGATTATAATGACTAGCACAATGAAACCCAATTAAATATTTTTATGATTATAATGACTAGCACAATGAAACACAATTAAATAGTGTTATGATTATAATGACTAGCACTATGACACCCAATTGTGACTGCCATGGCTAATGAGTATGCCCTTTGTGCTTGTAATAAGATGTTAACTACTATTTAAGTTGAATATACCCTAATGCGTGTGATATCTTTTTGATCGGTCCTACTTAAATCAAAATCAAAGGGATATTGATACATTAATATTTGCATTTATTCATTCTCAATTGATACAATGCATGGTTGTATTTAGACTGGGTCTCGATTCATGGATGCATTTAGACTGGATCTCGATGCATGTATGTATTTAGACTGGGCCTCGATGCATGGGTGCTTTTAGACTGGATCCCGATGCAGAGATGTATTTAGACTGGACCTCGATGCATGGGTGTATTTAGACTGAAGCACGATGCATGGATGCATTTTTCACTGAATCTCCATACATGGATGTATTTAGACTGGATTTCGATGAATGAATGTATTTAGACTGGATCTCGATGCATGGATGTATTAAGACTGGATCTCGCTGACAATCATAACTATAATTTAGGTTATCTTATCAAACATATTAATCTTTGTAAGTATAACATAAACTCGTTTACTTAATGATCTGTTTTTGCTGATAATATATGATATCGCTATTCCTAGATAACATCTTATGTTTCATACCTTATCATATGCTTTACTACGCTCGCCCAATGTTCATGTCATGCCATCTTATGCTTATTTATGTTATGATTGTTTTATACCTTATCATATGCTTTACCGTGTTTGCTTGACGTTCATTTCATGCTATCTTATGCTTCTTGTGCTATCTGTGATTGTTTTATGCTTATTGTCCTATCTGTGATTCGAGCTTAAGTTATCTGTTGATTTTGAACCGATTTGTAAATAAATGTTATCTGACTTGACTTAGAAAGTCACTGGTATGAAGAAATATACAAATATATATAAAATATACAATATGATATAATCATTACGTAATCAGATGGCACAGCTGTAGGCCATGGTTCAGAGAAACTGTTGACATGATACTTGTAATATTTATTTCATCCTTCCTTGATATATTTAAAATCTACACTGATTAATGAGTCTTCTGATGAGGCTTTACACTGTTTGTCCGCATGTTTCAATGGAAACATTTCGTTTCAATCAATATACATAACGAATTCAGTAATAAACATGTACATATATAAATAAATGAGATGCACATACCCCCATTTGTTTTATCAATCTGACATCCTCTTTGTACTTGTGGTAGCTATCACATGCCACGTTACCATTCTGACTTTCAAACACCTTTCCCGGGGTCTGCGAAAATGTATCCCAAATGCTCTTGCCACGTCCTATAGATATACATTATTATGTAAAGTTGGGTAAAACCTAATTAACACTTTACCTGATGCATATTAATATATGAAATGACAAACTTAATCTTGTTAGCTAATTCTAGTGATCGTATATGAACACGTAATTTTGGCCATGGCAGAAACTGTAGAACCAGATCTACATACTATCTGATCCGACGGCTCCTACAGGAGCCATCTGATCTTGGTCCACTTTGTTTGCAAATATGTAAAACAGCGTTTTCATCAGGTCAAGGGCCGACTTGAAACTTTAAGAAATATAAGTGACTGTCTAAAGACAGGTGGATATAAGTGATTGTCTTACTACCGGCGGATTAATAGAATCAAGCATGGATTTTGTTAAAGACGGGGGCTTCTTAACCCAAAGTTAGTCTGTTCCATGTCGGCAACGAGGTTTAGCGAGACAATCACTTATATTCGCCTGTCTTTAGACAGTCACTTATATCCCACTCTTTTAAGACGATATTATTTACGGCGAATAACGTCCAGCGTGTTCATGGTATTGTATAAGATATAACGCGCTGCCATATTATTAGAAAAGATATAACGCCTGGGTGTCTATGATATTATATTAGTTATACAGATCATTGGCGGGGTATCTGAAATTTTGTTTCCTGCTGAGGAAATTCATGTTGCCGGAGCCGTTAGGCGAGGGCTACATGTATTTTGCTCAGAAGGGAATAAAAAGTAAGATATCCCGCCAATGATCTGTATAACGATTGTATTATACTGCAAAGATTAATATCTGTAGCAGTTAATAAGCGTTGTTAATGTAGGCGTCGTTTTGCGTTCCCTCTGGGGCCTCATACTGTAAGGTAAGGGTTTATAATATCTGTATAATAACCAGCTCATTACATTTGTGGATAGAAAGGGATCTTCCAAGTGCATTAGTTTCTCAAAGAGTTGAAAGAATCAGACGTTAGTAAAACTTTCAGCATATCAGCGGTTAAACGGACACTATTTTTCATCATGTGTACGGTTAAATTTAACTGAGAGAATGGCGCATTTCTGTCGTCATTTGGATGACGTCAAAATGACGGTTTTGTAATATTCAAACAAATGGGCGTTGGAGGAGCGGCTATACTGCAATTTACAGGTACGTGTATTGTGCATGTGCATAAATAAAATCTTAATCTAATTGGGTGTGGATTGTCTTTGTAAAGGCTAATCGGTACGTGCACAAGCACTTTTACAACATTTGCATCATCAGAGCAGAATAAGACCTTCGCCACGTATCGGGCTCATTTACATGTACATTGTTATACGACAACTATAACAAAAATGTTTCTCAATGGATAACTTTGTTCCGCCCCAAACTCTTGTTATTTCGTTTGAGAGCGGTTGTTTGGATCGAATTGACGAAGTGAAGCTGGTCGGCCATTTTTATTTTGTTGTAGCAATGAAGCGAGGCCCTCGACGGGGAAAATTCTATTGTTGCTCATGACTCCGTATATACATCAGAATTTAGAGGGTAACACGGCTTTTATACCTTGCTAATTAACCAATCAAAATCGAGAATTTTACTTTGCAGTATAATAATATGAGATATTACGCCTTGGCGTGTCCATGATATTATATGAGATATAACGTATGGGCATGTCATTGATATTATATACGGTACAATAAGTCTGGACGTGTCCAACATAGTAAATAATGTATATAAGATCTGATCATGTCCATGATATTGTTTAAGGTATAAAACATCCATGTGTTCCCATGATATTACATAAGGTATGTAACGTCTTGTCACAGGACAGTAGTATAGAACAATGAGTTGAGCAAGTTTGGGAGATTGGGGCATTGGGACATTATGGGCATTGGGACATTATGACACAACGACGCGATGACGTTATCGCGTCACTAGGTCATCGGGGCATTGACCCCCTACGTCATCGTGTCCCTACGCCATCGGTGTACCGTTAGACGGGTCCTACCGGTTCCATACCTCCCGGAAACCCGGGGAGTGCCTATTAATATTAATTACCTTTTACCGTTAGATCCAACCTAACCGACGGTTAGAGGTACGACCCTATACGGGCTGCCGATCGTTCGGATCCGGATGCACCCTAAAGCCGCTCTACATCGGTTAGGATCCGTGCTATCGGACTCTCCCCTTCTCCGTCCCTTTAACTCCAGTACCGATAAACAAACGCTAACATCCGAATAGACTCGGCAACGGGCGATATTTGTCAACGTAGGGATAATTATATCGGAATTTTATTAATTTGCTCGCATTACGAATCCGCGCCATTGGACACCGCTACTCCGGCCTTAACTTTAGTACTTTGAGCCAACCGACTTCCCCCAACCCCGTTGAATAAATGTACTTTATATCTTCCTACGAGGAAAGAACGATCCTAATATCGAGTCGTTCGGATCGATACCGGATTCCCGGCTGTCCTACCTATCACCCGGATCCAAACTGCCGCCGAGGTATTCGCGAATGTTTGGTCGCCGCGCATTAAAGGGTTAATTATACGGCAAACCGCTTTGATTGGGATAAACGAAGCACGCGCGTGTCCTTTAACTTTCGGGGTTTTCGCCGGGTTCGCCGGAAACTACAGGAGCCGTCCGATCTTGGTCTACCCCGTTTACCGCAGAAGACATTTTCTAACTTCGGTACGGTGATATAAACATAGAACAGAAAAAGGTTTGATTATATTGTCAAGCTAATTGCACTTTGTGTCGTTGCTAGATAGGCAATATTTGAGGTTTAGCCTGATTGCGCGGGAGCCTGAAGGCCCCGCGCTTTATATGGAACGCTGGTATTGGAATTTCACTGGTAGGAGGGCTGATTTATCAAGAATTGCGAGTGAATTTTAAGTTGTCTTTATGATTATAAGAACATTATGTATGGAATAATACGATTTTATATAGTTGGAAACAGGTCGACATACTTTTTTCAGTGTAGAATTGTTTGTATCTTGGAAATGAAAATATTAGAAAATTGTTTCTCCTAGGGCAGGGCTAATAAAAATTGCATTACAGCAGCGTCATCAATGATAACAGCCGAGTAAATGACTAAGATGTTGCGGAACTGACAACTTTCGTGTTCGGGGCAATACACTTATGACATGGTGGTGGTGGTGGTGGTGGTGGAGGATACGGGTAGCGAACCTTAATTTCCGATTCGGTGGGCGAAATAATATAGATCCGATTTTACGGTTTCTTCCTGAGTCAAAATGTCGTGTGTTCATAAGCTATTATAAAAAACTAATCTTATTAATATTCATGACGTCATTATTACATATATGAATATTCATCGGGAAAGGGTTAAGTCCCGTAAAAATATCGTTCCGCGCTGTTCAATTAACAACCTCGACCGGTCGCGTAGACACGCGCGGTAACGACATTAATTAAACGTTAAGGGGTTATTAACCGTAATTTATTCGCTACCGTGGGGTTAATTAATATCTGACCTAAGGGTGATAATCAGCGGGCTTATAATCGATCGCCGTCTGCTTATTTAATAATAACGGCGTGTACGACGAATGGAGAGGAAAGGTAGGGGGAAGAGCCCCGGGCATAGCCTACGAACTGCGTTTCCCGATGCCGATCGGGGTATGTCCCGTTTGCCGCGGAAGACATTTTTTAACTTCGGTATGGAGCCAATTATCTTACGAGGTCGCCGGGGACGATATTCGATTTCAAAACCATTAAATGCCTAAGCGCGTCCTAACTGCGTCCTCTACGGAATGTCGTCCGCTTTTCTTTATTTCTTTTTTTTCTTTCTTTAACTCGAAATAAACTTAGAAAACAGAAAGAAGGGAAAGGGTCGGCGGATGAGAGGCCGAGTTACTAGGCGTCTCATTGGAATTCCTAAAACTTATAAATACGTTTAGAGATATATGTCTCCTTAAACGGGAATAATTTCGACGGCTGTCTAATAATGCTAGACCCGAAAATACGGGCGTAGAAATCGATTTAATTTTGATGGAAGGTAATTACTCGAGGTCTCTTTAATAGCGGTTTGTGTACAGTCCCAAAATGCCTCTCGGATAGCTAAAGTTACGATAACCGACTGCGGTTACAGCCATTAATTAGGCTATTAGCTAGGTGTCACTCGGCAACTCGCCGGGTCGATTGAAAGGGGGCGTGTACGAAAAAATGACTGTCTGCGCTGGGGACTGCCGTGAATTCGTTGAAATGAAATGTTTAAACTAAACCCGATAAAGAGAACGAATAAAAAGTATATACGTAAAATAATACTACGGTCTCGTTTTATATACTATTGCCAGTAGGGAAGGTGAGAGAGGGGGTAGATAGATGGATAGATAGAGAGAGAGAGAGATCCGTCGGTTGGATCTAACGGTATAAGGTAATTGATATTAATAAGGCACTCTCCTGGTTTCCGGCCAACCGGTAGGACCCGTCTAACGGTACACCGATGGCGTAGGGACGCGATGACGTAGGGGGCCATTCCCCCCGATGACGTAGGGACGCGACGGCGTAGGGGGCCAATCCCCCGATGACCTAGTGACGCGATGACATCATCGCGTCGTTGGGTCATAATGCCCAAATGCCCCAATCTCCCAAACTTGCTCAACTCATTGTTCTATAGTATTCAGGACAGTGTACTCAACTATTTTCAGTATTGTTGGTGTAAAAATGCTTGATAGATTAGACTAAAATAGTACCTTTTTACCTTTACCTATCCAATGATACTAGAAAGTTAAAACATCTTAAGTTAAAAAGGTCCACAATTATGTCAAAATTATTGACAGATTTATGTACTCTGCCATTCAAATAATGTTTGTGGTATGCGGTGGTGTAGTGGTAGCGCGCTTGACTATTAGTCCGGAGGTCAGGGGTTCAAATCCCGGCCCCTCCCGGAAATTTCAGAGACGCTTTTCCGTGTCTCCGACCCGCACTTCCTCTCCACCCAAGGGTTAAAATGGGTACCTGAGAGTGTCACTCGCCGGTACTGCGGCTGCATGATTGCGCCATATGTTAGCAGTGCTCAATATTGTAGGCCAATGACTCAATGACCAGGGGAGTAAATGTAAAGTCGGCTGAGCGGTCATTCGGACTGAAAGTAGACTATAACTAGGTACTTTAATTTTTTACTGTTGCCTACAGATGAAACAAGTCTTCCAAGTTTTAAAAGCTTTATCTCAAAGGATTCTGTAAATATAAAACCTTAACCAAAAATTATAAGATAACAAGAGGGCCAGAATGGCCCTGAAGCGCTCACCAGACAATCAGAGGAGAAGCTTTTCAAAGTTTTAACTATATGTTTCTTTAGAAAACTAGCCTGCCCTGGGGCTGGGCTAATATTGACCCAAGAGGCACAATTTATAGAACTTTTGTAGAGGACCTGGACATGGTGCTATGTGCCAAATATGAAAGCTGAGAACCTTCCAGTTTCAGAGAAAAAGATTTTCAAAGATTTCACTATTTGTTTCTACTGAAAACTACCCTCCCCTGGGGCGGGGCCAATTTTTACCCCTGGGGCATAATTTATTTACCTTTTGCAGAGGACCTGAACATGATGATACATGCAAAGTATGAAGGCTGAGAACCACCCAGTTTCAGAGAAGAAGATATTCAAATATTTCACTATTTGTTTCTATTGAAAACTGCCCACCCCTGGAGCGGGCTAATTTTGACCCCCGGGCCATAATTTATTTAATTTTTGTAGAGGACCTGAACATGATGTTATGTGCCAAATATGAAAGCTGAGAGCCTTCCAGTTTCAGAGAAGAAGAATTTCAAAGATTTCACTATTTGTTTCTATTGAAAACTGCCCACCCCTGGGGCGGGGCCAATTTTGACCCCAGGGCCATAATTTATATAACTTTTGTAGTGGACCTGAACATGATGCTCTGTGCCAAATATGAAAGCTGAGAGCCTTCCAGTTTCAGAGGAGAAGATTTTCAAAGAGTTCACTATTTGTTTCTACTGAAAACTGCCCACCCTGGGGTGGGGCCAATTTTGACCCTAGGGCCATAATTTATATAACTTTTCTAGAGGACCTAAACATGATGCTCTGTGCCAAATATGAAGGTTAAGAGCCTTCCAGTCTCAGAGGAGAAGATTTTCAAAGATTTCACTATTTGTTTCTATTGAAAACTGCCCACCCCTGGGGCGGGGCCAATTTTGACCCTAGGGCCATAATTTATATAACTTTTGTAGTGGACCTGAACATGGAGCTATGTGCCAAATATGAACGCTGAGAGCCTTCCAGTTTCAGAGAAGAAGATTTTCAAAGATTTCACTATTTGTTTCTATTGAAAACTGCCCAACCCTGGGGCAGGGCCAATTTTGACCCCAGGGCTATAATTTATATAACATTTTTAGAGCACCTGAACATGATGCTCTGTGCCAAATATAAAAGATGAGAGCCTTCCAGTTTCAGAGAAGAAGATTTTCAAAGATTTCACTATTTGTTTCTATTGAAAACTGCCCACCCTGGGGCGGGGCCAATTTTGACCCTAGGGCCATAATTTATATAACTTTTGTAGTGGACCTGAACATGATGCTATGTGCCAAATATGAAAGCTGAGAGCCTTCCAGTTTCAGAGGAGAAGATTTTCAAAGATTTCACTATTTGTTTCTATTGAAAACTGCCCACCCCTGGGGCGGGGCCAATTTTTACCCCAGGGGCATAATTTATATAACTTTTGTAGAGGACCTGCACATGATGCTATATGCCAAATATTAAAGCTGAGAGCCTTCTGGTTTCAGAGGAGAAGATTTTCAAAGTTTTACTATATGTTTCTATTGAAAACATGGAACCTCTGGGGCGGGGCCAATTTTGACCCCAGGGCCATAATTTATATAACTTTTGTAGAGGACCTAAAGATGATACTATGTGCCAAAGATGAAAGCTGAGAACCCTGTAGATTCAGAGGAGAAGATTTTTAAAGGTTCAAATTGTTGACGACTGACGACGCACGACGCACGACGGACGACGCACGCCGACGGACGACGGACATCAGGCGATCACAAAAGCTCACCCTGAGCACTTTGTGCTCTGGTGAGCTAAAAGGGCCATAATTCTGTCAAAATGCTAGACAGGTATATGCACGTTCGCATACAGGTGATGCTTTTTATGGTGAACAAGTGTTTGAAAGCTTTACTCCAAAAATTAAAGGCAAGACATGGACTTTAACAAAACCTAAACCAATTTGTGACGTGGACGCCGACGCGGACGCCGACACCGACGCGGACACCGACGCCGACGCCGACGCCGACACTGGAGCGAGTAGGAAAGCTCCACTATTCTTCGAATAGTCGAGCTAATAAGGTATATAACATCTGGGCATGTCAATTGTATCATATATGGTATTTAATGTGTGTGCATGTACATGATATTATATTAGGTATACATAACGTCTGGCCATGCCCATGATATTATATTAGGTGTATATAACGTCTGGCCATGCCCATGGAATTATAGACGGTATATATAGTATCGCTTACATGATACTTTTATGTTTTTATTATTACACATTAACAATGAAATTATTGGATGGAATCACGTCTATATCATTCCAAACTGAGTAGATTGTTGTAGGAGCTTACGATCTGAGTCTCCACTGTTTGCAAAGGTACCAAAAGTCTTCTAAATGAGGAAAGGGGTAAGGTTCGTTTGCAGTCACACATATTTCCATTGTAACCAACCAGTCTTAACAAGTATCTATACCTCCTTGGTCCCAGCCTCCCTCCACTTGATAGGCGGCTGTCGCGGAACTCCATATGAAGCCATCGGGGAACTGGTCATAGTAGATACCGTCCGCGTGTAGGATCTCACCACTGGGCAGTCCACCAAGGCCATTGTAACCCCGTTCAAAGCCATTATCTTTGATTATCTAGACGCATACAGAAAGCCATTATCTTTGACTATCTAGACCCATACAGAAAGCCATTATCTTTGACTATCTAGACCCATACAGACAGAAGTATTGACAGTTTATCGGCGACTCCGTGAACAACATTTCCGCGCGTATATTCTAAACTATTTTAATCAATTTACTTATTCTTCAGATATCGCTCAGAAATGCAGTTCCTTTATTGCTTGGTGAAAGATATTGCGGACACAAGGGAGGCTACTAATGTGTTGCCAGTGTACAAGTATTTGGTCAAGTTAGAGCGACCGTTCGTGTACTTAGAAGTTTGGAACCATGCAAGCACCTTGTAATTTGTTGGGACGCTATTCGAGCGTTTTATTCGAGACCTACCGCATTCTGTAAGTTTATATTTGGCTTTGAGAGAGATTTTTTGTTCATATTGCTATAGATGTACATATTGTTCCACACTACCTAAAACATTTGGTGTGTAATTGTTTGCAAATGACTTTGATGTTAAGTTCCATAAATAGGTTTTGCGGGAGATTTCCTATGATGTCACATGTTTTATTTTGATTTCCGGATGTAAACGAGGGATTGTTTGCACTTCTAAAATGAAATAGATCTTGTCAGTTTTTGCAATGTTTATTAGTATGTTATTATCGACTCGGGTTTAGTGCTGACTGCAAATGGATCCATTATGATTAATTATGCACATGAACATTATTTTGTCAGTTTCTACATTGACATTTGCATTTGTGAATAACAGTCTACATGTATAATTCACAGACTGGTCGAGATCACCTTCTTTTTAATTGTCTTAGGACTGATGGTTGGTTAGCAGAGTTTGTATTAACATGATAACCGGCTATCAATGACACCCGGAAATAGCTACCAAGCGAGCGAATAACATTGTTAAACGGCACATTACAAGTATGAACATCCTTTGTTTTCTTTAACTCGCATATACTAAGCCATAACAGAAAACGAAAACGGATTGATGTATGCATGGACATTTATTTATTTCACTCATGGTCTCAATGTTGCATAAGCAACACTATCGGAATATTTAACCTGTAAAATGTGTCCCTGGTACCGAGGAAAAGTCAACATCGCTTGATATTCGGATCTTATTTTAGGAAACTTGCATCTGTATGTTCACGAAATAACTGCTCGGTTTAATGTACCAAAAATTATATATTTCCATGCATTGTGTGAGAATATCTTCGAACATTCACATAGCGGCGTGTATACCGCGAATATTTATTATGGTGTACGGCGATTAGCCTATTTGATGAAATGTAGTGTACGGCGAAAAATTCTTATAGTTTTTGTTAAAATAACCTGAAACGGGATGGTTTTTAACAAATAGTGTAGAACAAGGACCCGTAAGTTAAATTACCTTTATAGGTTACTAAAATATTTAAGAAATTTGCTTTAGATTTGATCAACTTGCTCATTCAAATCAAAATTATATTCTTAAATGTATCATTTGAGTACTTTCACGAATACTGGTTCTGCTCTATAACAGCGTTCCTAAAGCAACTAAAACTGATGACCTTGTATTGCTCTCCCAATTAATAAATCTCGTGTGATCTACTTATGCAACGGGCAGGAACGATTTCTTAATAACATTTTTTATATGTTTAGGGTCATCTGACAATGATTTATGTGAAATGTGGTCGAAGTTCATGCATCAGTTTAGGGGATGTTATTGAAAGAAATCGTTACTTCAAATCTATTTAGCTCTTGTGACCAACTTCTGCAATGAACCTGAATGCTTTATAAAGATCGGATAAGAGGGTCACCTATAAATAATCTGGCAATTGGTGCAAATCGATTCGGCGGTTGCTTAAAAAAAAATTCATTAAATTCTACGTTTAGCTCATGTGACCGACATGATGTATACATCTTTCATGGAGGGTCACCTGAAGATAATTCCTGATAAATTCGGTTTAATTTCTTCTGTGGTTGGAAGGAGATATAGAGGATCTGTTGCGAGTTGTCTTTTTCTTGGTGAGTTTAGGAATATGTGATCTTAAAAGACAACGAGCATCAGATTCTTTTTCTCACATAACAAAAAAATGTATTTTCGCCGTATAAATGACATGTAAACATCGGTTTCCATGGTTTTACTCATATATAACGTATGACGTCATATATGTTCTAAAGTGATCTTACACGTGTTACAGATCAGGGAATCTTAACCCGTTGTTCTAACTCGGAGATATGGGAAGGTATGTGAGAAATCTAAATCATTTAACCATTTACTCAATGAATAGTCATGTAAGAAAAAATGGTATCATGAATATGGATTAGATTATTTTATAATGACACGTGAACACAGGAATTGTTGGTCATGGCAGAAACTGTAGGATTATACTTTATATTACTTCATAAGCAAACAGAGCAGACCCTGATCAGATGGCGCCTACAGTTTCTGCTCTGTTTGCGAAGGCGTGGGTAGGCTATTTATGGAAAACCTTTATCCATTAAAATCATTTGTAGCTTCCGTGACCTATTTATGCAATCGACCAGAACGATTTATTTAAGGTCACCTGATCATTTCCATGAAATCATCAAAATCGATTCAAAGGTGTAGGAGGAAGTGTCGTTTAAAGTAGTAATTCATTAAATTCTAATTTTAACTCATGATATGGACCGAAACGATTTACACGCCTTCATGGAAGGCACCTGAATATCGTTGAAATCATTTTTGTTTTTTAGGAGATGTCGTTTAGAGAAATATTTGTTACATTTTATTTTAGCTCATGTGACCTACTTATGCAATGGACCATAATAATTCATGTGGAGGGTCACCTGCAGATCATTCCTGTAAAATGCATTCAGCGGTTTAGATGTTATTTAAATAAGTGTTTATCTAATTTTTCTGACATTTGCTGTGAGAACAATTTTGTGGAAGAATGTGCCTTTTTTCCACGGATTGAGCTAATGACCACTGCGTGACATGAGCATGAAAGTTATCTGTGGTTTTGTATATACAGGATTATTTCCCTTTTTGACTGTTTGTTTAATTTGATTAATTTGTTGTGTATCAAAGTTAGTTCACTTTTAAACTTCATTTTGTTTGTTTTATACCCTATAAAAATTGGTACTGTGTATATATTCAAATGTGTGAGGCGGTTGGTCATTCGAGAGAATTAATATAAATAAAACACTGTTAATATGCTAATTGGCTTAAATCTATTAATTGCAACAGAAGCTGTGTATAAATGCTGAGACTGGAGCAAACTCAATTAACTATCACTTCTGCTTATTAAGTCATCAGGACATTGAATATTTATTAGAATCTTCAGTGACGGCTTTATATACAATATGTGTAGAAGCTATATCGTTGGTGTTTGACTGATACAGTATCGCACTCATTGAGGTTAACAACTAGAGACTATACTAGCTATACTTATGCCCCTTTTTCAACTTGGATATTTCATTGTTGGTTAAGTTTTATCTTAAGGTCCATGTGTCAGAAACAGTTAAAGATATTTGATTCAAATTTTATTATTTTGATCTGACGTTTCAATCCCTAATGAACATTGCTAAAGAAAGTAACAGCTGCATTCTAGTAGCTGCAATTGGTTTGTTAAAACCTGTTTGACATTTCAGACATATAGATACTGAATAACACACTGGTCAACAGAAACTTTGCCTTTCTGAACTTGTCTGTCATATACTCTTTAACACTATGGTCCTGCTTTTTATGTAGTCATTACTTTTCCAAACAGTGTAGACCCAGATCAGAAGGCTCCTATTAGAACCCTCTGATCAGAGTCTGCACTGTTTGCTAATTCAAAATAATATCTGTAAAAATACCCCAAATTCCATGTACACTTATTCATGTTTTGGTGACAAAAAAGATCTAAAAGACAACATAAAAGCACACAAGAGTTATTTAGTGTTTAAAGGTTTAAAACGCAAACAGTGCTGGTCACTACACACATTCAAACGCTGTTCATGGCTGTATGCATGAAGACCAAATGTTATCATGGTATTAACTTTTCCAATAAATGTTTTACGCAAAATGCAACTACCTTATTTCATTCCTCTACTCAGAGTTCAGGATAAGCATGCATTACCAAATTATTCATCAAATAACTCAACAATCTATACGGTGTAACCAATTAAACAAATCTTTATACAAAGTATCGCATCATAGCAAGGGTTTGGTGCAAAACTATTGTAACATCTTTACTTTAGTGAAGACGTTATAGCAATTTCCCACCAAACCCTCAACAGAAATACTTAAAAAAGGAACACCAATACATAACCTTCTTTGCTAAAAGCCCCTTGGTAAAAGCACTTTCAGTGCTTTGATATATTATTGAGAGTCATCTGAAGATCACCACTTTGAAATTGGGTCAAAATCGATTCAGCACTTTAGGTGGAGATATCGTTTAAAGAAACTATTCTTTGACCTCAATTTCCATTCCGAAAAATATTTCTGATGATTCCTCAACAGCGTGATGTAGTAAAGCATTAATATAATCGCTGGGCTCCCTTTGAGATTACTTCATAAATATTCATTTATCAACGTATTGTATATTGTATAACAAACAGCTTTGTGGTTGGTTATGCATTGTGCATTATCACGGGCATAACACTATTGTGTTAAACGCCGTACATCCCTCAAGCTATTTGTCGTACATTCTTCATACGTAATCGCACATTCGCAGCGTTTCCTTTATCAAATTAAAAAGTACATGTATGAGTCATGCAGGAAACACCACATACAAGATACACGGCCGCTGAATAGCACCACAACAAAAACAGTAAATGTAGATGTATATCAAAAGACACAAAGATACGCGCAAAGACTAGGCCAATTTTGCTCGCTTTCTACAATCAACGTTGTAGCATGGTCGTTTTATACGTTATGTGATGACAATGAATGTGTAAAACCGTATGTCAGACTATTAAAAAATGAAATTCTAATGTGTTTTGTCGCTACTGTTTTGGTTGTACCAATCCGATAATTATGAGTCCAATATGATTCTATACGTGTATTTCGAATTTTCAGAAACAAACTAGACATTGGTTAATCCTTCTTCTAGTAAGTAAGCAATTCTGCAATTCTGTATATGTCATTTTACCATAAATATCGCGGATTACCAACCTGCCGGTGTATCTGTCATCAGCTTCCTTTCGCTTCGCCTGGTGGCTATATCCGGTGTCATTGATAGACGGTTAGGTTACTTAGCCCTTATATATTTGTCTGTAAGCCTTGCTAGCTTGATGAATTGTATGGAAACGGGTTCTTGTATTTCAAAATCTACAACTTGCTTACAATTTTTTTATATAACTTGTTTATTTACTTTTTTATATTTTTGCGTTGTGTTTCCTAGCTTGCTGACTTGTATGTAACAGGTTTGTGGCTTATATTTGGTTAATGTGTTACAACCAGTTTAATTACTTGTTTGTAAACCGGTTTAACCCCCCAGTGACTTTTGTCACTGACCGTTCCAATGCGGTACTTCCATCTTCCCCCTATTGCATGTTTGTTTTGTCTTTGTGCGTCTCTTGTTGTTTTTATAGTTATGTACATTTGCTGTTTCCTTGTGTTGCTGTTCGGGCGACTGTTTGTTCTGTATGTGGTGTTTCCTGCATGACTCATTTTTGTACTTTTGTTTATATTTGTGTACGATCTACTAATTTACCTACTGGTATAGAAACATATTTAAAACTTGTATTTTGCTTTATAAGTTTGCAACCTATTTATAAACTTGGTTATAATTTGCTTTTGCATATATTTTGTCCTTTTGGAAACGTATTTGTCTGACATTTTACAACACGAATGGTAGCATTTGTTGTCGCACTACACCGGTCTTGTTTTGTATCTTTAGTTCCACTGCTTCAC
Organism: Azorinus chamasolen; assembly: GCA_963576725.1. NCBI lineage: Eukaryota > Metazoa > Mollusca > Bivalvia > Cardiida > Solecurtidae > Azorinus > Azorinus chamasolen. The sequence continues at coordinate 40,610,777 of OY755240.1, read as the reverse complement.
CTTGATTGACAAGGAATAAAATTAGATGTTAAAGTTGACACTGTCTGTGGTTTTAATGCAGAACAGAGGCCGCTGTCAAAGGTTGCCCACTCTATCATGCACTGACAAACATTTCTTCACACAAACATCAATACGCATACAAACAAAATATTCAATACGTTTCAATTAAAATCATCAATGTGATCAATTATTTTCGAGCTACAATACATGTTTTCAGTTTTTCACTTACACAAACACGATTTATGTTCTTACACATTATTTCTACAACTTACTGCATGGTAGAAATATAGATTGGTGGTATGAGAGCATTCGTGATAATACTTGCAAACAGTCTAGACCCATGTAAGAAGCCGACTAACTCATTGTTTAACAGTATGTGTTATGGCAAGAAAAGGGAACATCTGTAATGGGTAAACATGCTCAGCATAGAAAAACATGTGTGGATCTTAAAGTGATTTATTACATCCGTTCACGGTAATCCTTATATCCATCAATTTATGGCTATGAGTTACCTTTCACACTTCCAACTCTTTTATCCGTGTATTTTCTTGTATAATGAGCATTGGAAGAATTGAACGAATATAAGCAGTTACAGGAACAAAAGAGACAACTCTCGAGAGTAATGTTTGCACTTTAAATAACTTCATGAACAGATTCAATAAAACCGGGTCTCAAATTTTCTCTTTTGCCATTGCTGCTTCCGAATTAGCTTCTACTTTCAGACTTTCTGAACCTGAGACTCACCTGTGAGTAGAGAAAAGAGGAGAGTTTAGGAACTCTGGTCAGGTCTCTGCTCGTGACGTTGACAGCATACAAGCCGTATTTATGGCTAAACCCCATAGTCCACTCAAAATTATCCATGAGAGACCATACAGAAAACCCTTTGATGTGTCTCAAATTGTCGTGCTGAATTGCTGAAAAAGAAAACAAAACGGACTTGAATACTTTCATAACCAGCAAACATTTGTATCAGGATATCTATAGTTACTCTTGTTGCAGCTCAATCAGTGGGTGCACTAGCGATAGTTGGATCAAGTTTTGTTTTCGCTTAACCATGCTTTGGTCTTACTTGCAATTCCCCACTGCATTTGCCTTCGCGATTGTGCTAGATTAGTTGCTGAGAGAATATGTTTATTTACACTATCTTTTAGGTAGCGTGGAATAAGTGTGAGGTTGGGCGCACCTTAACCAGTTTAAACCCCAAATAACACTTGTCAGTGACCGTTCCAAGGTGGTACTTTCCTCCCCCCTTAATTCTTTCTTCGTTTCGTTTTGCCTTTTGATAACCATATATAATGGATGGTCCTTTATGTAAGGGTGCTGTTCGGACGACTATGTGTTTTGTTTTGTACGTGGTGTTTCCTGCATACTCATACATTTACTTTATTTGCTAAATATTTTACAGTATGATTTCTTTATAGTGGCCACATAATGAAACAACATGAGTATCTTTGAGGACAGATAGCTGCTTGATGTAGAACGGAAGGAATTCAGCTCCAGCTCCTCTGAGAGCTTCCGGATAACGTTCGTCCTGCAATAGGCAACTTCCTGATTTAATAACTATGAACCATAACCCTTTCTGATCGTCACTAGAGAAAGAGTTACTGTGGCTGAGAACCAGATTGGACTCTGATAGTCTGAAACTACATTTCAGGCTATTAGCTGTTGCACTTTGTGTTCAGAATAAATATTGTTTAAGAAACATCAAATAACTTATATAAAGAGTCCCTGATGAATCAACAGGTTGTTAGCATTTGGGGCTCAAACACAGGAATTCTTATACCTTTCAACACTTCATCGGCGTGCCGCCTGATCCAATCTGCTCGGTATTGGTCTTGAAGCCCGTCGTTGAGATCCATGATTCCCGTCTCTGTTATCATCAGATCAGTTCCAGGATACCAGTCTGACAACATTCCCAAGAGTTTGCGAAGACCTCCGGGATTCATGTATGTCGCAGGCTCGTCGCGTCTAGATTAAAATAAATGACCTTGAATTGCAGTATGCCGCCAGAGTTTTGGTTAAATTTGATAAGATAACAGAAATAAACCCAAGCTTATTTTACTAGGATAACACAAATTCCAACCGTTCAAGAAATGGATAAAGTACACCAAAGTCATTAATCATACGTCTGTGATGAAATAGCATGTGTGTATATAACCCAATCAATAGACTAGACCGCATTCTACGACTAACGTACGACCTTCGACAATCAGTCTTTACGGTGACCAACGACAAACTCTCGTGAAAAGAAACGATGGCAGTTCTTTGGCCGATTGGCGAATGCAATCCAACAACAACCAACCGGTCCAACGACTAACAGTTAACGACAGGCAACTGATTGGCGACGTGACGGTGCCTATTAGAGGACAACGACAGACTGGTTGTAGAGCGGTTTTGTACCAATGTATGGTGCAGATAATCTGTTACCAATGTCATATTAGGACAGTCCGGATAGCTGACTGTTTAACCAGTTCGCTGCCAAACTCTGTCGTCTGCTAACTTTGTCGTCTGCTATAAATTTTCATCTTTTTATTTTAGTTACTCGGCGTCTCATCTGGATCCAAACTGTTTGCATAGGTAATCACAGATCCGGCATTGGCAGCGAAAGGGTTAAGAAGAAAATTTCACATAGAAAATTGCACGAAAAACTAGATTGTAATGCTGCATTCTTTGGATCGATCTGATCACTTGAGCCTGTCGAACGAAGAAATGATAAGTGATATTTTAATCAATTCTTAAAAAATTTACACTCAATAGACAATTAAGAATGTTGAGACATTATTTTTTACTAGAAATTATCTAATAAAATAAAATGTTTTAAATAATATACATATAAATGTTTGGCTCTTTGACTTTGTTTTGCACATTAATTCAAAAACCTTAAACGGGACACTTGCAGTTGACTACATGAACAAAGAGCTTGTATCTTAGCCAGATATGCCAACCCTTGAATGTTTGAAAACATTCTCAAATACTGGTATGTGCAAATAAACATTTTATTTTTGAATCTCAAATTATAATAGAGATATCTAGCATACTTATTACCCAACCCTATTCTTGATAGAAATATATTAAGTAATCTTTCAACATCAAAAAACTTGTCGTGAAATAGTGGTTACTTCGCGTGACAGGGGTATAACGATGTACCCAACCAATCCTTGAACGAGCCGAAACCTCGTAATGACAATTTAACTGTTATCTTAGTATTTCTAAGGTGCCGAACTACAAAACAATTCTGAAAAAAATATTTTTTATTTTGTGTTAATGAATGGCCAATAATCTCTTCTATCCATTGCATTAGCGAAACGCCACTAAAGATACCACAGTCTAAGCCGTGTAAATACCTTTTCTTAAATAACGTCTAGCAATTTCTCTGACTTGACTAGAAATGCTTATCGGGGAACCTAGGGGAAAACTGATAATTAGAGCAAGCGCATGATAAAAACAAAATCGGTCATTCAGCTATATTTCCCTCTCGATAGCCTCAAAATATGAAGGTTATATGACTAAATAAACTGTCTAAAAGGTGCTTTATAGGGAACTAGGAATACATTAAGTGAGGAGAACCTTACTGGAACATGTCACTAACGACATATGCTATCCATTGAATATAAAAGTGATAGAAAGCTATAGATAATTACACGTATCATATTACTCAACACAATTGGGGTCTCTATTGTTTATGATGTTTTCGACAGATGCAAATGCATAGGAGTTAGCTTTTTCAAACAAACATAATAGCTGCATGTTTGGTTATCGACCCTTTTACACTCTCTTTGCTTGCGCGATGACAGGTCGAGGGTAGTACTCTATGATGGTATAAACCCAGATACGGGATGTCTTAAACTCAGATACGGGATGAGCTTACCATACTCATGTATTACTTTTTCCCTGTCGTGCCCTTAACGGCTTCCCTGCAGGTGCTCTGACTTCAGCAAAGTCATTGAGTACATATTTGACGGATTGTCACAGTTATTATGCTATGTTTTACATGTTGTCATGTGTTCATCGTCTTCTATGTTGTGGGTAAGTCCGGCAGGGATACCTTTATTTACACTATTTGTAAAGCTACGGTGACTTTGAGAGATGTGTGAGGTTAGAACGTCCGTAAACGGGTTTAAACCCCCTATGGTGTTTTTGCTACTGACCGTGCCAAGACGGTACATGTACTCTCATTGTCACCCTTCCTTTTGTTTGCCTTGTGTCTTTGTGCTCATGTGTGGAGTGTTTGTCTCTAGTTCTTGTGTTGTTTGTTGGTGTTTTCCGTGTTCTGTGTTTCTGTGTTTTCTGTGTTCGTGTGTGAGTGTGCGTTTGGGTGTGTAGTTGTGTGTGGCTGTGGGTGTGTGTCATGCTATCTATCGGTGTTTTGGTAGTGGTTGCGTCTTGTATGTGGCTTTGCCTGCTTGACTTTACTACTTTTCCTTCTGCAATGTTTGTCCGATTTAGACGCGGTTTTCGGCATATGAAAAAGCATGGTCGCAGTGACGTCACAAACTGACATATTGCTCCGATCGTCTAACATAGCTAACGTAGCGGAAGGCAGACTCTCAGAGGTCTTAAAATTTAATTATTGCATAATTTCCCAAACGGGGGGCTTTATCAACATTTTGTGACACGGTTACCTAGACATGCTAATGGTTTACACACTGGCCGATTGCAATAACTTTACTCTGAAAGATGACTTTGTAATCGCTGTGAAAAAAAATTCAAAAAACCGACACATTTCAACGGATTTTCATTATCGGTTTCGACAAGACTATCGATGTATTTTGTAAAATAATCAAATGAAATTAGTATAACTAAATAACTTGGTTTAAAAAAATGACTTCTGGTAGAATCTAGTATTGAGTGCGATTTTCTGATGGAACGTTATCTTGCTACCTTAAACGTGTTAATATGTGTACCTAGGTGATGTATATTTGTTTATCAAACCTTTATTCCATGAATATTTTTGTAAGAAATAATACCATAGTGGATTTTAATTAGATGAGTTTTTAAATGGGACATGAGAACCCAATTATGCTCGATCGAGATGCTGCAGAACACGATCTATAATAACCCATAAGCAAACAGGACATATCCAGATAAGATTGAGCCTATATGAGCCGATTTAGTGTGCAAAAGACGTATTAAACGGTTAACGGTCAAAGTGCAAACATAGAACCTACATTTAGTGAAAGTGTTACAGTACCACTGTCAAAATACAGAAAGTACGTTTAAAAAGATATCAAATATTTCATTTTCCATTTAAAGCATTTATAAACATTGAAATTATGCAAGATTATTTTATTTCTGAACTCACATTTTCCAACTCGGGTCTTCGCTCTGTAAAATCCCCCTATCCGTGCTCCAGTCTGGGGCATTGGGATCAGCACTGTCGTCATTGGTTATCAGGTAGGAATTGAAATAATTTACTCCCAGAAAATCTGCTGTGCCTGATGATTGCAAGTAAAACGCATTCTCATATGAATTATTACATACATTTTATAATAAACATTTGAAGAGTATGTGTTTGTGTTTCTTTATGAGTAACTGAATTGCTGATAGAGCCTACTGTTTATAATTCCTATTCTGCAACTACTACTTCCTTATGAAACGAGAAGATACATCAGTCTTGTTCAGCTAGACTAAACGTTCTGTGTACGATGTGTACGGAGTAGTAGGTTTAGTTCAATTTCATGAGAGTTTGTGTGACCATGTGTACTTTATTGCCTTCTTAGAGTTAGCCATATGCAGTTCGAATAGCACCTTATCAATTTACACTCAAAAATTAATTCAGACTAATTGTGGTTGCAGAGATTTGATAGTTTGTATTTAGCTCACATTGCAAAAACATGCGAAGGTGAATAGTTGGAATCGCCCTGTGTCCGTTGTCCGTGTATGGTCTATCGTGCATTGTCTAACGTCAACACCTTTAAGGAAATCGCCCTCTAAACCACCAACTGATATTCGCACCAATTTTTTTTGTTTTTATTTGTTTTTTGTTTGGTTGTTTGTTTGTTTGTGTTTGGTTTTTGGGTTTTGGGGTTTTGGGGTGTTTATTTTTTGTTGTTTGTTTTATTTTGTTGTTTTTTGTTGTTGTTGTTGGTTTCTTATGGTGTTTGGGGGGGGGTGCTGTATATACATTGTACGTGGTTGTTATACAATTAAATGATTTATTTTATATGTGTGCGCCATAGTGGGAGAAGGTGACCTAATGCTGATGGAGTTACTTTCAAGACCCAGGTAAGTGACATTTTCTACAAATTGGAGTCAACAATATGCAGTAATATTATTTTGCATTGGGTCAACCATTCTCTTACTTCGGTTCACATATTTGCATTTAGCAAGAGGTGGGAATGTATACTTATATGAACCCCGGTTAATTTAAAACATTAAATACATTTATATACTAGTATCTACAAGATATGGGGTTAGTTTAAGTATATATTTCATATTTTCACCATGATAAGCATATTTACCTTAAAAAGGAAGTCCCTACAATGAACGCATATTTTCAATAATATCATAAAACTTAATATTTGTTATGTTCAATCATTATTATGAATATTGTCAATTTGAACTTATATCGAAAAATGCCCCTGTGATATAAAATAAACCGTTTTCATCGACACTAATAATTTTTGTTCAACAACAAAATATTATCGATCTTGGTCGAACAGTAAGCGGAACTAAAACGCGAGCCTAGTAAATACTAATACATTGCCGAATAACATATCAAACATGTGAAAATTGTGTCTTCTTCGGTGTTTATATGATTGGTTTTCTTGCGATATACTTCTTTTCGGAATATAAACAAATGAGTTTTGTATATTTTATGCTCTTTTGAAACGTGTCGAATGTAGGGACTTCCCCTTTAACGCTTTACCTGATAGAAAGGACTCCCCATACCCCTAAAACCTAGTAGACTCTGGCCAGACAACCCTTGTAGGAGTCGTCTTATCATAATCTACTATGTTTGCTTATTTACAATACAATACAATTACATTTATATAGCGCAAAAACTATTATACAATATTCGTTTGCGCTTTACACAGTTCTATTTTCAAAGCTCTCAAGATGTGTTAATTGAGGAAAGCACTGAAAAGATGAGTTTAAAGTTTGGCTCTGAATTGGTGTGCATTTTGTAAGCACTTAATGTCTTTTGGACCAACCACCACTTCGGACCAACCTCTGCTATGGAACGATCATCCATTTTCGTTCTGTTTCTAAGGATGTTTAAGTTAATTTGTTTGTTGATCTTAGTCTGTATCTTGGTTGTTGCTGGTTAAACATTTGTCGGAGGTAAATTGGAGCTGTTCCATGCAATATCCTAAACACAATAACTAAAATCTTGAACAGTATTCGTTGTCGTATTGGTAGCCAATGCATTTATTTCAGAATTCCAATGCTTGGTCGTTCATATGGAGTATTAGTAACAATTCTTGCCGCGCGGTTTTTAACTCTTTGAAGTCTAGCTATTTGATAATTTGGAATTTCAGTGAAAAGGCCAATACAAAAGTCCAAGTGGGGTGAATCAGAACAAGCATTTCTGCAGATCTCTGTAATATGTATCTTCGAATATCCTTCAAATTCCTAAGTTGTACACAGGCAATTTGGTACTTTTGTCATTTGCACACCGAGGTCTCTTACATGATCTACGCATTTAACAGTATATCCACCAATGTTTACACTTATAATGTTGAGTTTCGATAATTGGCGTTCGCTATCATAACAAATAACTTGTGTTTTCGAATTGTTCATTTTAAGCTGAAAACGAGTCATCCAATCAATGCCATCACAGATGCTTCGTATTGAGAGCTTGGATTGTGAAATAATTGTGAATAAGTATATATTCTATGTTCTGCCTTGATAAACAATACTTCGTTCATGTACCATTATAAACTAGTTGATACAATATCTATGTTGCATGTGTTCTGTTTTATGTGACACATTTACTGCAGAATGGTGTATGTGAGAGGGCTGAAACTGGTGTATGTGAGAGGGCTGAAACTGGTGTATGTGAGAGGGCTGAAACTGGTGTATGTGAGAGGGCTGAAACTGGTGTATGTGAGAGGGCTGAAACTAATGTAGGTCGAACCTGTAGCCCGACCGACCTTCTCATGAAATGATATATGAAATAAAAATATGTCTATACTATTTGTAATTGCTATGTTAGCGAGTTTTATTTATGGATTGTCTTCAAGCTGACAACGGTCGATACTTTTTTCAGTTCACAAAGAAAATGACAAAGAGCAAGAGATTATATACGTTGCACCATTGATATACACACTAGCAGAGCAGATAATAGAAGCCTCTCTACAACCCGTTCTCTTGTCACAACGGCGGTGAACAAGCTCGTCAAACTGACCAAGTCTAACTGACACACCCGTTGTATGAATGTCAGCATGTTACACAGTATGAACTGGCATTTTGGTTTGGCACAAATGTGTCGTTACTGGCCCTTATTTCACTGTTATGTAACTCTTACCATTTATATTGTTCTTCTGTTGTTCTGTAAAGTGTGGGAGTCTGTTCCCAACCCGTTCCCTCATTACCTGGGGGTAGTCACCCGTGAGTAGAATTGGCTCAGCAAACCAGCCAAAGTCAAACTGGAATGCCCGGGTGACTGTAGCATCTATATCCGGTTCCTCAAGTCTCTCGGGCTCGTACCAGGCTGTGTGTAGGTCAATGCCAATTTTACCTGAGAATAAAAGTTTGAGCTTTGACTCTTTTGTTTCAACGTCTGACTGGTGAAGACAATCTACGTTCGTTGCCCAGCAAGCACACGCCATTTTTAACGTTAATTCAACATTGAATTAACTGCTGTGGGCATTGTTTGGTGTCAGGTTTATATTGTAATGTAAATTGGAAATATTTACCGTCGTATAGAACGAACTATTTGAATGCAAAAAATATTTGGAATTAACCTCTTACCAGTATAACCCCCCTCCTTAAAGACACGATAAGCGCATGCGTGTGCTAGAATCATGTTGTGAGCTGCTTGGTACATTTTGTCGCCGGGTCCATATATCCCAGGGGCTTCAGTGCCACGCCCATATCCATTGTATACTGCCGTGAATGGATCGGTAAGGGTGCTCCAGAAAGCCACCTGATCAGAGAACAAGTAAACATAAATGTATATACATGTATTTTATTATGTATCGCGTCTATATAAGATATGTCAATACATGAGCTTTCATGCCCCTTAATATCTAGTCTTCTTTTTAACAAATCCTATCCCAACCGTGTATGAGGGAGTGTGTGTGTGTGTGTGTGTGTGTGTGTGTGTGTGTGTGTGTGTGTGTGTGTGTGTGTGTGTGTGTGTGTGTGTGTGTGTGTGTGTGTGTGTGTGTGTGTGTGTGTGTGTGTGTGTGTGTGTGTGTGTGTGTGTGTGTGTGTGTGTGTGTGTGTGTGTGTGTGTGTGTGTGTGTGTGTGTGTGTGTGTGTGTGTGTGTGTGTGTGTGTGTGTGTGTGTGTGTGTGTGTGTGTGTGTGTGTGTGTGTGTGTGTGTGTGTGTGTGTGTGTGTGTGTGTGTGTGTGTGTGTGTGTGTGTGTGTGTGTGTGTGTGTGTGTGTGTGTGTGTGTGTGTGTGTGTGTGTGTGTGTGTGTGTGTGTGTGTGTGTGTGTGTGTGTGTGTGTGTGTGTGTGTGTGTGTGTGTGTGTGTGTGTGTGTGTGTGTGTGTGTGTGTGTGTGTGTGTGTGTGTGTGTGTGTGTGTGTGTGTGTGTGTGTGTGTGTGTGTGTGTGTGTGTGTGTGTGTGTGTGTGTGTGTGTGTGTGTGTGTGCGTGCGTGCGTGCGTGCGTGCGTGCGTGCGTGCGTGCGTGCGTGCGTGCGTGCGTGCGTGCGTGCGTGCGTGCGTGCGTGCCTGCGTGCGTGCGTGCTTGCGTGCTTGCGTGCGTGCTTGCGTGCGTGCGTGCGTGTGTGTGTCTGCCTGCGTGCCTGCGTGCCTGCGTGCGTGCCTGCGTGCCTGCCTGCCTGCCTGCCTATATTATATAGCATTATTCATGAAAACATGTATATAAGCATCAGTCATACTATATAAGATAGCCTTGTTGATGTAAACATTTAAATAAACCGCTGCCTTACTATATAGCTTTATTCATGTAAAAATGTATTTAAGCAACGGTCATACTATATTATATAGCCTTATTCATGTTAACATGTATATAAGTCACAGTCATACAATATTATATAGACTTACTGATTTAAACATGTATAGAAGCAGCAGTCATACTACATTACTAAGCCTTATTCATGTAATAGTAAAATGGCAATTTGACAGTGTATAGGGCGGGGTAAAACCGGTGTGGCCTAGCCGAAGGAAATACACCATCCACACTGAGCATACCACGTCGCATACCTTGTCAAATTACCATATAAGGACTTTATTACTGGTCTTTATAATTCTACCTGCTATTTAGGATGTGTACACATGTTGTCATACAACACATGGCTATTTAGGATGTGTACACATGGTCATACAACACATGGCTATTTAGGATGTGTACACATGTTGTCATACAACACATGTCTATTTAGGAGTTGTCATACAACACATGTCTATTTAGGATGTGTACACATGTCATACAACACATGTCTATTTAGGATGTGCACACATGTTGTCATACAACACATGGCTATTACTCGACGACATCATCACTGAATATTATGATTTAAAAATTCACAAATGGATCAGTGTGAAACAAAGCACATTGTATTCGTTTAGCACAGCATTTTGATATAATACGCACGTAAAAGTTATGCTGAACAACAGAAATATGATTTAGAGTTTATTTTGGTTGGGCAATAACTTGGACAAAGCCAATTTTGCAGCAACTGGACAGTGTCCAGTACGCAGTCGGTCGATTATTGTATTCATCCTGACAGGCTGGTTGCTTTTTTTGTTTGCCTTTTCCGTGTTACTCGATACAATAGCCCGTTTGACATCAATTTCACTGTCGCTGTGAGAAATCGTTTCGCCATTGTTAACATTTGACAGACGATGTTGTATTCATGCAGGACTAGATCTAGAGCCGAAAGGTAAAACAATATAACGAACGTAAGCTTCGTCTTTCTATATTTTATCAACTTTTGTTGGATGAATATATTTGCATTACTACAAACCGCATATGCAGTCGATTATTTCCTGTACACCCCGACAAGGTGACCAATCAGACCATAAAGTCTTATTCATGTAAACATTAGATAACAGTTGTTTACATTGATGCAGAAAGTCGATTAAAACTTTTATCAAAATGGCGATAACAAGGCGTAAACAGTTTCATCTTACCTTATTTCCAAAATGCTTAAATGTTTCATTCGCAAAGTTACAGAAGTCTTGAGAGCTGCTGGAGTTCAACCATCCACCATAATCCTGAAATAAACGTTTTGTCCAATGTCAACAGTCAACGCAATGGTTCAAATGTTTCGTTTCGTCTTCCATGGCCGTGTGATAAAATTCACAAAATTAAGAAATATTTGTCAATGAGCTACTAAAGGTTTCAGATTGTTTGTCATGCACAGAACATTGACGATAATGTAACGATTTAAGGAATAGGGTGTAGATTCAGGCCAGTTCCAGCGTCAGACGTGTCTGATCAGGGTCCTCACTATAGACATGGACAGACTAAGATACTAGCACTGTTGGTACTGGTATAGCCTGCAGTTATACAGGTTTATCCATAGACGTGGTTCAGGCAACACCATTACTATACAGGTTTATCCATAGACGTGTCGTTCAGGCAACACCATTACTATACAGGTTTATCCATAGACGTGGTTCAGGCAAAACCATTACTATACAGGGAATCGTTTATGTGAGTTTCATTTTTTTTTATCTTATTTTGTAACGATTGTCGTTTTAAACGAAATCATGGCGACATTGGACTATTTCTTTTAATTTGTGTAATAATCTTCCGCGTGTATTCGTTGAAAAGCGTGTGTTTAAAATGTCATAGTTAACATAAAATGTAACGTTACCGGTGCCATTCATTCCCCTGTTAAATTAGCGGTTTATGAAAGAAACAGGTCTTATAATCGGTAATACATTAGGTGTTACGACTTTCATTTAGTAGTGTTTGTGATAACTTATACGAAAGAAAATTCAATTATTAGATATATACAACATGTACACTCCCCTGTTTTCTTTCAATGATTTTAATTAAAACAAGAGGGCCATGATGCCCTGAAGCGCTCACCTGAGATAACCCCCGGGGCGGGGCCATTTTCGATCCAGAAGTCATCATTTGTACAACCTTGATAGAGAACCACAAGGCAAAGGACTATGCAAAACTGATAAACCCAAGGGTGGGGCCATTTTGGCCTAGGTTCATAATTTGAACAATCTTGGAAGAGGACTATTAAATGATGATATATACCAAATATCAAAGGTCTGGGCGTTTTAGTTTAAGATAAAAAGATGTTTAAAGAGCCTGGGGCGGGGCCATTTTCGACCCAGGGGTCATAATTTGAACAATCTTCGTAGAGAACCATTACATCATGCTACATACAAAATATCAAAGCTCTAGGCTTTACCTTTTCAGAGAAGAATATTTTCCTATGAAAAACTGATAAGCCCTTGAGCAGGGCCATTTTCGACCCAGGGGTTATAATTTTAACAATCTGTGTAGATGGCCATTAGATGATGCAACATATCAAATATCAAAGGTCTAGGCCTTACAGTTTCAGAGAAGAAGATTTTTAAAGATTTTCCAATGAAAAACTGATAAGCCCCGGGGCAGGGCCATTTTTTGGTCCGGGTCATAATTTGAACAAAATTTATAGAGGACTATTAGATCATGTTACATACTAAACATCAAAGGTCTAGGCCTTACAGTTTCAGAGAAGAAGATTTTTAAAGATTTACCTATGAAAAATAAAATAAGCCCTTAGAGGAAGGGCAATTTTTGGTCTGGGCATCATAATTTGAACAATCTTTGAAGAGGACAATTAGATGATGCTACATACGGACAATTAGATGATGCTACATACCAAATATCAAAGGTCTAGGTCTTACAGTTTCAGAGAAGAAGATATTTTTGCCCGGTGGTCATAATTTGAACAATCTCTGTAGAGAACAATTAGATCATGCTACATTCCAAATATCAAAGGTCTAGGCCTTACAGTTTCTTTTTATATTGGATCATTTAGACAGTTTCATATTCTGAACGTATACGTATAATGGTTTTATCACATAAAACCGTTACAAATAGTTTGACTTAAGTATAGCTTATACGTTAATATGTATAATGAGTATTTATACTATGTACATATGCAAATTTGAAATATATATATTCGACTTCTTATAGTATACACATGTTCTTTATCATATATACAATTAAATTTACAAAACATATATAATTTAATAGAACACATATATGCAATTTGATCACATAACTATACAGGTATTGAATTTGCAACGTTTGACACGCAATACTAATGACATATGGAAGGATGTTACAAAAATAAAAGAGCAAGTTTTATTCCGCTATATTTCTTGTTTCTTTCTCATTTAAAACATCATCGGACGTGTTTTCTTATTTTATGATAATAAGATGGTTTAGTGCAAAATCATGAAACTACAATTAGCCCTTTCCCTCATACAAATGCATGTTCACGACTTTACAAACATGGAAGACCCAGATCAGGCGGCTCCTGTGAGAACCGGTTGATCAGCATCTGCTCCGTTCGTTTATGAAATAATAGATGTAAATTTACAGTGTCTAATAATATCAAACATTGATGTGCACATATGCCATTATAAAAATTAGCTATAAATATTCACGATGTCATTATTTCTTACATAAATAGTCAACTGGGAAAGGCTTAATGGGTCGCGATGAACAAAATGTTTGTGTCAAGATTGGACGTCAAGTGATTCGGCGTGTGCATAAGGGTCCATACTATTGAACTCTATGACCGTGTTTTAATATATATTAAAGTAAACTAACTAACAAATCACAGAAAAAAACATTATAATGCTAGTTGCAAGAGTTAGGAACTAAACCCTGGACTTGTTTTATGGTGCTGTACAGTGTAAACACTGATAAGACTAAACCCTCCACATGCTTTATGGTGTCAGATAATGTCAACACTGACAAGACTAAACCCTCCACATGTTTTATGGTGATACGACACTGGCAGCTGATCTAGACTTACCTTGTTTACAAACCTTTGATATTCGCATGGGGGCTCAGTTTATATTGTTTGTTTTTAAAGTTATAATACCTGTATAGATTGCGGTAGGTCTTTGTGGTACAAACTGGCGTATGCGTCTATATTGTTGGCTGTTAGGTTGTCAATGAGATCATTGTAGTAGTCCAAACCTTCTTTGTTTACAGCCTTTCCGTCGGGAAACAACCGTGACCAAGCGATTGAGAACTTGTATGTATTTACCTGTGAATACAAGATACTATGGTCTGTTGGAAGTAAGCACCAAAAGAAGTATACACAATGTTATGTGTCATAGGGTTAAAACTACAAGCCCATTTATAAATTACAGTTTATGTGCTTAGTAGTATTCTGGGTAAATTAAAACAGTAAAGCCCCGAAATATGCAGTGTGAATCCAGAGCAGTTACTGAGACGCCGCAATCATGTATAATGTATTCTGCTGCCTGGCAAACAGCTTTGAGTCTAACTAGAACTAGCGTTGATCGGTCTACATTATCCCCCGCGCGCACACACACACGCACATACACAAACGCACAACGCCAGGACAGATCAGATCTACACCTTCCATCCGGTATAAAAATCTCCCAAACACACTCACATATACCTGCACCACTACCAAAATCAGCGCCGAGGCACACATTCCACCTGACAAAGGGTTAGCCTAATTCCACCAAAACGCATCTTCCATCTAACAAAGAGTTGGACCAAGTCCCACAAACGCCGAGATCTACTTTCCACCTGACAAAGAATTGGTCTAAATCCACCTAAACCCCGAGACATCTTACAAAGAGATTTAATGCGTAGTATGTCAACACTACACGACACTCACCCCTAACGTTTTTAGGCATTCGATATCCTCGTGTGCCTTGTGGTAACTGTCAACTGCCCTGTCCCCGGTGTCTCCGTTGTACACACGGTTTCCATTGTGGACAAACCGATCCCATATACTCTCACCACGACCTGAAGGAAAATCCATTGATGGAGATAGCTACGATTTTAACTTGCTCTGTCACTGTTATTCAGCATTAAGTAGCCAACTGCTTTCAACGACAGTCGTCTTTATTTCCTGCGTAGTCTTTTAACAGATACTCAATCGTAGTAACGTTGCTGTACACATCGGGTCAGTTTTACTAAAGAGCCATAATCGTAAGTCCTAATTTAAGAAAATCGCTTCTTCTGAAACAGTCAAAAGCATCGCTCATTCTAATGTGCATAAATAAAGACTAACAGAAATTATCTTGAGTGCTAGCATACGAGCAACAGCAAGTTGTGATCGTTGTTTACTAGAACGACAATTTCAGTCGTACACTCGTAAGTAAAACATTTCACCGTTCGCCTGATGTCCGGTTGCTTACCGTGTCTGCTACACATTTCTCGTCTATGGCGATTTATTAACTGTGTACACCCATGCCAGACTTAATGGTTGCTTCTAATTAGAAATTCAAAATGTTAGATATAGTTAGATGTGTGTCACTCAGTGTAGATCATGACGTCACATTTTCTGACGAGCCGCTATGTCTGTATCTACCGTGTTTGTGAAGTCATTACCGTTTTATTTTGATTTTGATTTGGCTCATATGTTGTCTTGCTAGCAATAGAGGACATTTAGTGTCTGGTCACGATCTTAGCTGTTCGTTATTTAGACAATAATGTCTAACACATTCAAATTAATTAGAACAGGAACAGATGGCAACACACGTCTGTCTGCCAACCTCCAGGTTTTAAGGGGTTATCAACCTTATAAGTATGACAATTAAGTATTGTTAAGTATGCTCCCTTAATAGATTTTAGACCTTGAGGTGGTGAACGAATGTGTGAAGTTTAATTGATATAGATTTACCATTGTCGAAACTGTTACAAATTGTCAAATTGGTTGGACAACGATGACACCAAGTCAAGACAATACATCGACTTGTTTTCTATGAACAAACCGACAACTTTGAATGAAGCGGATAAAGTTCTGGGCTAACAAGTTCATAGCTGACAAAATTCTGATATGACAAGTTCTGAGCGGACAAATTCTTGGATAACAAGTTCTGAGCCGACACATTCTGGGGTAATTCTGGGGGTAAGAAGTTCTGAGCTGACGAGTTCTGAGGTGACAAAGTCTGAGCTGAAAGGTTCTCCATAACATTGTCAGGGTTTGTTGTTGTAGTTGTTGTACTTGTTGTACTTCCTGTTGTTTTTGTTGTTGTAATCTCCTCCTTCTTCTCCTCCTCTTCTTCCTCCTCCTCCTTTTTCTTCTTCTTCTTCTTCTTCTTCTTCTTCTTCTTCTTCTTCTTCTTCTTCTTCTTCTCCTTCTTCTCCTTCTTCTCCTTCTTCTTCTTCTTCTTCTTCTTCTTCTTCTTCTTCTTCTTCTTCTTCTTCTTCTTCTTCTTCTTCTTCTTCTTCTTCTTCTTCTTCTTCTTCTTCTTCTTCTTCTTCTTCTTCTCCTCCTCCTCCTCCTCTTCCTTCTTCTTCTTCTGTTAAAACACGTATTTACCGAGTAAATCCCGCAGCTGTCTGCTATTTAGTTTTCATGTACAGTGTAGAAACCTGATGTTTAATAGATTGGAAACATCTGTGGTTATCTGTATTAGGGTAAACAATGTGCTATATGGGGAACCCACTGCAAACAAATATAGGGCTTAGTTTAAAACTGCTCAACAACGCCCTGTCTGTAATCGTACATTTCTGATAGCCCTTGTCTACAATATGTGTTGATGATTGTATATAGCATTTGTAACCACTTGTCTACAATACGTGATGATGACTGTCTATAGCACTTGTAACCACTTGTCTACAATATCTATTGACGACTGTCTATAGCATTTGTAACCACTTGTCTACAATACGTGATGATGACTGTCTATAGCACTTGTAACCACTTGTCTACAATATCTATTGACGACTGTCTATAGCACTTGTAACCACTTGTCTACAATACGTGATGATGACTGTCTATAGCACTTGTAACCACTTGTCTACAATATGTATTGATGAATGTCTATATCACTTGTAACCACTTGTCTACAATATCTATTGATGACTGTCTATAGCACTTGTAACCACTTGTCTACAATATCTATTGATGACTGTCTATAGCACTTGTAACCACTTGTCTACAATATCTATTGACGACTGTCTATAGCACTTGTAACCACTTGTCTACATAGGTGCTGATGACTGTCTATAGCACTTGTAACCACTTGTCTACAATATCTGTTGATGACTTCTATAGCACTTGTAACCATTTGTCTACATAGGTGCTGATGACTGTCTATAGCACTTGTAACCACTTGTCTACAATATCTATTGATGACTGTCTATAGCACTTGTAATCATCTGTCTACAATATCTATTGATGACTGTCTATAGCATTTGTAACCACTTGCCGACATAGGTGCTGATGACTGTCTATAGCACTTGTAACCATTTGTCTACAATATCTGTTGATGACTGTCTATAGCATTTGTAACCACTTGTCTACATAGGTGCCTGTCTTTAGCATTTGTAACCACTTGTCTACATATGTGCTGATGACTGTCTATAGCACTTGTAACCATTTGTCTACAATATCTATTGATGGCTGTCTATAACGATAAACATGGAGGTCGATAAGAACAGCTCGTTACTTAATGCAGGACGAAAGTAATGAAGAGCTCTTAGGGGAGCTCCTGTGGTGCTTTCGGTAGAACTTTCGTCGTGCATTAAGCTACCGCTTGTCTTAAATACTCAGAATTAATTCTTATTTTAATGGTCGCTGTAGACAGGTTTTGCTGTACAGTAATGCCGGTTGAAAAGCATGCAAAAAACGCCAAGAGGAGCTTTTTGCGTGACTTTCAACCTGAATTAATCAGCCACCTGCCTAAACGACCCAAATTGTTCTTAATTAAAATTTCGATTTTAAAGGTTATATGATATGTATTATCGACTCTGTGGATCTGACTGTCTTCAAGAGGGTTTCTACATATCTATATCAATGTACAATGGTGTAGACTTTGATCATGTCATCATTTGTTGATTTCCCTCATTAGGGACACGAGTTGCCTTTGATTTATATTGAGATCTAAAATTCAGGGCTTAAAAACATATTTACATTGTTCTTGTCGCTTCGATGTTATGTTGAATAAAACCACACATTTTAAAAAGCATTTGTTTTGTACATGCATGTGCATGATATCCAGTTAAATACTGAAAATTAGTAACATCGCAATCAAATATTTTTAGCCATTTCCCTCCTTACATACGACTTTTGGCACTTTTGCAAACATGGTATGTTAAGATCAGACAGACCATACCGGTAGTCTACAGTCACGTGGAATGTTGAGATCAGACAGACCATACCGGTAGTCTACAGTCACGTGGAATGTTAAGATCAGACGGACCATACCGGTAGTCTACAGTCACGTGGTATGTTAAGATTAGACAGACCATACCGATAGTCTACAGTCTCTGATAAAATCATTTGCTCGGTGGCAATTATAAAGATCCAAGCAATGGATATTCATGAAGTCATGAACATGTGTGTAATTATTCGTGAAAGTGTTAATCTGTTGTAGACAATCGTCAGGCAATATATGCAAGGTGGTATCCTACAAGGCAAACTATTTACGTGCTACAGTAGAACCGCGATAAAGTGCTCACTTTGCATTATTGAAACTGGATGTTTAAAAACATATAGGCTTCTTAACCCTTTCAGTACGAGCATTGTCATCTGCTGGACACATTTTCGTCTGCTTCAAGTTTAAGAATGGCTGCTTGTTCAATTTCTTTATATATAAAAAGAATAACAGCGTCGTGCAGTTTGGATCTAGTTGAGACGCCGAGTCACTCTTATCTGGATCCAAACTGTTTGTATTGTGACATCACAGACCCGTCTTCATGACACTGAATGGGGTTAATGTAGAATAAAAGCCCCCTTTACTGCATACCGTTACTATTTATTACAATGCCTGATCAATGAGCAAAATGAGATTTCTTTCTCATGGCTGTTTACTGCAGAAATGTTTTACTATACAAATCAACACGTTAGTATGGACAATATGTAGCATTTTGAAAACATTACGGGTATAAGGAGTCTACTTTAAATCTTCATACCCCCTTCGTTCCATCCTCCTTCAATCTGGTAATTCGATGTTGTTACGCCCCATTTAAAATAATCCGGAAACTTTCCAAACAGAAACGCATCCTCGCTTCGCACGGCGAACACGAGTGCTGTCAACACCACTGGGACTGCTGACCACGCCATAGAGCTTGACACGTAGACGGCTCTCAGTAAAAGAAAAGGGCTACCGACGATGTCCGACTCCGGTGGATCTGTCGATGAAAGCAAACGATAAGCACCGAGCTTCGTGCTTGTTCACTCGTCTGACTACAGAGTTATTTCTATGTTTATCATGGGCCGGGCTGTTCCAAAGTGCAGGACTGCCCCAGATAGGGTTACACGGTATATAGCTATAGAAATGGTGGTGTATAATATCAGGTAAGACAACCATGCCTCGGTTGACAAGTTCGAGGCTGAAACATTATTATCTACTGGACACGTCCCTCCTTTCTAGATATGCAGTCTGCAATCAGCACACAGTAATGAAAACATGTACAACAGTACAAGGGTTCTCCCTATACAGTCTATAGCAGTGTTAACCCTTGGATTGGCTGAATATACTAGGTATAACAACAGCCCATCACTTCATAACTATATATTCCATTCTATGTGAAGGACTGAACTTTACTAGACTTTAATAGAGAACCTTGATTGACAACTAGTGATCAGAGGGTACTCTGTGATTCATCTGATCTGGGTACACTGTTTGCAAATGGCAATCGTTCCCCCCATTCAAATGGTTAGCTCATATGACAATTGCGATCTGAAATGTTCTAAATAAATAGAGGCCAAATATACAAATAACCAGACACCCAATAGTATCGTTGTCAGATTGGGATGAACAATTCGAAAATGTAAGAAGAATAGTCTGAAACAGTGATTATGGTTTTAAATTTAAAATGACCTTCTGACAACAACGTGATGAATGGTGGGATTTGTATATCCCAAGGGCACTCGACCACTCGATCATGTGATGATCAGAAGCTTGCAACATGATCGAACAAAGGTCATGGATGAGTTTATGTGCTTTATGACCGCATTTAGTATTCTTTCTTTATCTGATAATTGTCCCATTTTACACCTTTACAAATAGAATGTATACATATCAGACCACACCTGTAGATACTGATCAGGATCTGCCCTGTTTTGCTTTATATGTCACAGATATGATACTCAACTGCTTGGCATTGCTACACGTTTCCGCATTTTATATTTGTGATACAATAAGTTAATTAATTTGTAATAATAGACCGAGTCGTGTATAAACATTCATCTAGTAGAGGATTAAACATTTAGATATTATAAAGGTAGGATAGAACTGGCAAAATGGAGAGACAAACACACCAGTAGGCTCTCCTTCGGTAACGGGCATGGAACTACATACAATACATATGTCGAATATATGGTCAATTGCCTGTGCGATCAAGCATCAGGATTTTAATCTGTATCATTTCAGTCATTTGTAAATGACGCAGTGCAAATACACACTAGGATATATATCGTTGAACCACTGACGTTGCTTGAAACGACATCAATACGAGCAATGAAATGTATGTGGCACATACATGAGCGATATACAGGGAATCACAGTTTATACATGTACTATGAAACTACCACGGGGAGTGCACTCGCTCGGTGGGTAGGGGAATTGGTGGCGTGGGACTGGTTGAGCGGATGGGGTTGTCGGCAGGATGGGGTAGTCGGTGGAATGGGGTGGGTGGGTGGGTGATCGGTAAGCATGGGTGTGGCGGGGAATTACCGATACTCAAGATGGTATATAACGAATATACACTAAGCTGGACACTAGTAAGAACCTGGGAAACACACGAGTTACTGCAAATACGGCGGAAACGCCTATGGAAGCGGGCTGTGTTGTTACAGGTACAATATAGTACATGTCACAGTATACAGTAAATATGAAACTGTGAAACTGATTCAAATGTCAACAATATTTTTCACATAACACCAGGAAACCCCGAAACATAAAATATATAACTAGTTTAACTGAATACGTAATCTTAAACCTGACTAACTTTACAACGGATTACTGACACGTACATCACCGCAACACTGACATGTGGGACAGTGGGGTACATACATATGTGGCAACGGACCAATAACATATGTGGTAACGGAATACTGACAAGTGTGGCAACGAAACACTAACATGTGTGACAGAGAAGCACAGACAGGCGTGGCAACGGAACACTGACATTTGTGACTAAGGGCTACCATGTATGGCAACAGAACGCTAGTATGTATGGCGACAGAGCACCAGCATTTCTGGTAACGGAACACTGAAGTATGTGACAACGGAATACTGACATATATGACAACCGAATACAGACATGTGCGACAACGGACAGTTATGCATGCCAACAGAGAACAATAATGTATGGCAACGGTACACTGACATATATGGCAACGGGACACACATAACATAGCTATGTATGGCAATGTTATACAGTTATGTATAGCAACGATATGGCAACAAATCACAGACATGTGTTACAACGGAACACAGCCATTTATGGTTACGGAACACGGTCATGTATGACAACGGAACACAGCCGTATATCGCCCCGGAAAACAACTATACATGACAACGGAACACAGCCGTATATCGCCCCGGAAAACAGCTATACACGGCAACGGAACACATACATGTGTGGGACCGAAACACATATACATTTGTCGATTGCACTGACGAATTCTAACATCTAACAATTACATTTACTAATATCAGTTTCATTTTCCTTTTTATTATTTGCTGTCATTATTCAATAATGCATTTAGCAATTTAAAAACAAATTATCAAATATGGCAAATATATACAATTAAAACATTTCAATATTCACAATTTAAACACAGAAATAATAAAATAACACGCACGCACGCACACACACACATGCACACACGCACGCACACACACACACACACACACACACACACACACACACACACACACACACAGACACTCACACACACACACACGCGCGCGCGCGCGCGCGTTACGTCAAAGTAATCACACAAAAAAACTGAAAGTAGACAGGGCTTCCTCAATATATGCTGTGCATGGGATGATTAATAAATAAGACAAACATTACACCATGGGATATCTGATGCCGTGATCTAAAGGTGTATGTGGTTTTGCATGCGCGCTGCCTTAAATACTTTTATTTGCTTGTTTGTGTTTTAATTATTTTTGAATATTTTTGTCAGTATATTTTTTCTCTTTTTATCATTTGAAAAACATTTTGACATGTATGTTGTGTGTTGAGGAACAAAAAGAAAAAAATGATTTGACTTATATAAATGTGGGTTTCGAACCAGGTACATTTTGATTCGGATGAGAACGCCTTTATCCACTCGGCTACGGAAAACACATGCATGTGAACATAACCAAATAGTCACAGTCATCTCTTTTAAGAAATAGCATGTCATATGAATATTCAAGTAAACTAATTATGACGTAACTGTCAGGAATTCCCTGTCGGACTATAGAAGAACGAATGACAGAATATTTTGGGCAGCAAAGTAGAAAATGATTTGCTGATTCAACTACATTACAAGTACAACATTTGCATATGCGTTCATGTCTCGTAGATCTTCCAGATTCTATTTCTAGATTATGTGGTGTTAATCTAAAGTATGTTAGTTGCTAACATGTCAGTTACCTGTGCACTAAACCCCTCCAACCCGATATTTAAGTTAAGACGACTTGAGAGCATTTGGGTAGGTGGCTAATTAATGCATGGTGACAATCACGCAGATATATCCTCTGGTGCTTCTGTATGCACATTGACTTAAGAAGGCCCATTAGTATCGGTGCCGGTCTTTCAGGCAGATGACAGCTTAGTGCAGGTAGAAGGTGATTTAGAAAACTCTTTTGGGAGCTTCTGCACGAGATTCACCCTGCCTTAAGCAGCCACCTACTTAAAAAAACATAAATTGCAAGTTATTAAATGTCCGGGTTAGAGAGGTTTAAGAGTAGTTACTTAAATGTTCGGTTTAGAGATATTTCATTGTAAAACATGTACAGCGCACGTGCTATAGTCTCTTTTAACTGAGCACAGTGAAGGTTGATCCGTCAGTTTAACTAAGCACACTGCAGGTTGATCCATCTGTTTAACTGAGCACACTGATCCGTCAGTTTAACTGAGCACACTGCAGGTTGATCCATCAGTTTATCCGTCAGTTTAACTGAGCACACTGATCCGTCAGTTTAACTGAGCACACTGCAGGTTGATCCATCAGTTTATCCGTCAGTTTAACTGAGCACGCTGATCCGTCAGTTTAACTGAGCACACTGATCCATCTGTTTAACTGAGCACACTGCAAATTTATCCATCAGTTTATCCGTCAGTTTAACTGAGCACGCTGATCCGTCAGTTTAACTGAGCGCACTGATCCGTCAGTTTAACTGAGCACACTGATCCGTCAGTTTAACTGAGCACACTGCAGGTTTATCCATCTGTTTAACTGAGCACACTGCAGGTTTATCCATCTGTTTAACTGAGCACACTGATTCGTCAGTTTAACTGAGCACACTGCAGGTTGATCCATTAGTTTAACTGAGCACACTGATCCGTCAGTTTAACTGAGCACACTGAAGGTTGATCCGTCAGTTTAACTGAGCACGCTGATCCGTCAGTTTAACTGAGCACACTGATCCGTCAGTTTAACTGAGCACACTGATCCGTCAGTTTAACTGAGCACACTGCAGGTTTATCCATCTGTTTAACTGAGCACACTGCAGGTTTATCCATCTGTTTAACTGAGCACACTGGTCCGTCAGTTTAACTGAGCATACTGATCCGTCAGTTTAACTGGGCACACTGCAGATTGATCCGTCAGTTTAACTAAGCACACTGCAGGTTGATCCATCTGTTTAACTGAGCACACTGTAGGTTGATCCGCCAGTTTAACTGAGCACACTGCAGGTTGATCCGTCAGTTTAGCTGGGCACACTGCAGGTTGGTCCGTCAGTTTAACTGAGCACTCTGCAGGTTGGTCCGTCTGTTTAACTGAGCACACGACTGGTTGATCCGTCTGTTTAACTGAACACACAGCAGGTTGATCCGTCAGTTTATTTGAGCACACTGCAGGTTGATCCGCCAATTTAACTGGGCACATTGCAGGTTGATCCGTCAGTTTAACTGAGCACACTGCAGGTTGATCCGCCAATTTAACTGGGCACATTGCAGGTTGATCCGTCAGTTTAACTGAGCACACTGCAGGTTGATCCGTCAGTTTAAATTAGCACACTGCAGGTTGATCCGTCAGTACACTTACGTTTACCCTTTTGCAGGATTTCTAATTTTCCATCTATAACATTTGTTTCTTCTTCAATTCTTAAAATAAAATGTCTCTCATTTCTTTGCAAAGCTATGGTCAAAGCGTCAAACAGTCTGGATCCTAATTAAGAGTCGAATCATCTGGATTCAAACTGTTTGCATAGATAATCACGGTTTCGCCACTAGCGTGCAAAGAGTTAGTGCAGAATAAATTGGAAGTCCCTACATTCGACGCGTTTCAAAAAATTAATACCTAAAATATACAAAACTCATTTGCTTATATGCTGAAAAGTAGTATATCGCAAGAAGCCCTATCCAATAAACGTTAAAAATGATAAAACATCCATGTGTTTGATGACGATCCCGATTTTATTCCCCGATGTTTCGGTTTTATTCGGGTTGAGTTTTAGTTTCGTATCTGTTCGCGCTATTCGCGCCTCTCCGACCACTACCGAGAAAAGCTGTTACAGGTACGTAAAACAATGTAAGGGCCGGGTGATCATCGGCAAAACGCGGAAAGTTTGAACGTAAAATGCCGATAATAAATTGTTGTAGAACAAAAATTATAAGTATCGATGAAATCGGTGTATTTTGTATCACAGGGGCATTTTTCGATATAAGTTCAAATTGACAATCTTCATAATAATGATTGAGCATAGCAAATAAAGTTTTATGATATTATTGAAACTACAGTATAACCCCGCTAATGCGACCACCTAAACGACGTATAATTCTGGGTGCTAGATGCAGGTGGTAGCTTAATGCAAGACAAAAGTAATGCAGAAAGCTCCTAGAGGAACATTCTGCATTAAGTTTGTCCTGCATTAAGCAACCACCTGTTTATAAAGACATCCATGTTTATTCATTAAGTGGTCGCATTAGAGGGGTTCTACTGCACATGTGCATTGTAGGGACATCCTCTTTAAGTTACATGTAGCGTCCGAACTGTATCCACAGACTTTGAAAATGGGAATACGTCTTTATAAAAAATGAACATTGAACTTTCAATAGGAATTTCTATCAGACAGACATTTATTAGCTCAGCATGCCATACGTGACACTTTGTCATGCTCAGCACTAATTTGTGATGAAGTTTACTAACATTTTGGATCCAGATGAGATACCGAATTACTCGATGTTCACTCATGAAGCCGCTTACTAGCACTACTAAGTTGATCAGCGATTATTACAATGGCGCAGAGACGCAAGGTTTCACTGTAATACAAGGGTCAACAAGTAGGTTAAATCCTCTTGTTTGCACTACATATAAAACCGTACAGTAGCATGCAGCTATTGCGTAGGTAAATATTTAAATATTTGTAACATCCAGCAGTGATTCAACATGATTATATACACAGGTATCCAGATGTTTGACAAATTGACATTACCTTAAATAAAACTTCTGGAATAAATTATACTGAAACACACTAACATAGATCGCATATGAAGATCAAGCTAAGTGTTGTTTTAGCAATTACGAGCCTGGTGTTCCTTAACCCTTCGCTTGCTATTCACGTCAATATACCTACCTGTAAATAGTGAAGACCCAGATGAGACAGCTCCTGCAGGAGCTGTCTCATCAGGGTCTGCACTATTTACAAGTTGATTGTGCAACCAGTGCACGCCACAGCAGTGATTGCACAGCAAAATACGTGTGAAGATCTATGTAATTATACCACAGGGCATGGGTAAAGAAGGAGAAATGTATTTTAAATCAGCAAGAGAAGAGTTAATAGGGATAGAAACAACCGGTGTATACCCAGGTTCTGCAGAGTTTGCTTCTCAAAATGTATTGTCAAAGGTAACATCAGAGAAATAATGTATACAGAAACGTAGTTCAGTATTTAAAACCTCTCTAAACCGGACATTCAATTTAGTATAAATATCGGCATTGAAGACAGGTGGCAGCTTAATGCAGGATAAAAGTCATGCAGAAAGCTCCTCTAGGAGCCAACTGCCTGAAAGTATCTAACTACTCCTCTACTTGAATTCCAGTTTAGTGAGGGTTTACTGTATTAAACTACCCATGTGAACGAGGTCACTAAGAAATGCTGGTTTCTTATTCTGGGTCGTCGTTCGTGAACTTAGTACCATAAGTATTTAGCATGATTAGCAAGTGGCTTTTTAAAACATTTGGGTGAATTTGAAAATGTGTGGTATACTGTATACATGTATCTGCTATGAGAGGGTTAAACAGTTTGGATGAGACGACGAATTATTTAGCGCCTCATCGGGATGGAACTGTTTACTAACGTTAATCTGCCTGAAGCAATTTCACACTTTGCTTTGTAATTCTGGATGTATCAGATAGCTAGAAGCGTTCAAGACTCTCTAAAATCAGATGTGCTTGTACCTATGATACAACCAGGTCTAACTTGCATGGATCAGATTAGTTGACACATAACAAGCTCTGGTCAGGTTATGTCATTATAGAGCCAGCATGAACGCAAAAACAATAAAATCTATTACTTTAAAATGAAATTGTTTCAGTGAGTTGAATATGAAATTATCGGACAACCTTTACGTAAGTACCGACGAACACCGTGTGTGGAATGTGTCTGTTCGTCTCATCAAGACAGGAGCATGCGTAATCTACGAATTATGCAAAACCAGGACACGAGTACAATTTTTATTAATATCACAAGTTTGTCCCTGTTGTCATATTGTGGTACAATAAATATTTCCGTTACCAAACATGGCGCTTATCTAGAGTGTCGGGATTAAGAATCATTGGATATTGGCTGGTACCCGAGTTAATACTTGCTGACAAGGTACAACACTACGATTTTATGTAGTAGTTATCCAGTTAGAGCCCTATATGAACTGAAGAAGTATTAGCAGAGATGACTCTCTTAAGGTTCCTCTTTATTGCCACTGTCGCCCGGATGACCATTTCTGCGGTTGTTGGTGCAGTCGAGGCTGAAGTCGGGGATGTTTTCGCCTGGGGAGCCTCAACATCGGCCTTTCAAACTGAGGGAGCCTGGAACGTTGACGGTAAGTCCACGAACATTGTTGAACATGGATATGCCGAACGCTTATTTCGGATTAACTCTTTACTTCATGAAAACGCATATGCTGCATTTGCAAGCAGATAAGACCCACCTGTAGAATGGAATGATACAAATAGGATTCTACAGTTTATCCCGGAGTAAATTATTGTCTTGTTAATAATGCTATTTCGTGTTAAGATATGGGTAAAGTTACATCTATCTAATACGGGTACCATCTTTGACTGCATGGTGTTATTGTTTGCCAACTCTAAGAGTGGGAAACCAGTGCACGACCATCATATAACAGCGTAGACCCAGATAACACGTATTTTAGAGAGTCTCTCTGATCAGGATCTGCATTGTTTCATATTCAATATACAGTATTCAAAGAGTTAATGGCGTAAATCCTAGTAACAAACCTCGTCTTCTCGGGGTCTACACCGTATTAACAGTCCAAGATATTTCCTCGTGTCGTGTTTTATTTGATAAAAGCAGACTTCAACGATGAAATAATTTAAAGCATACCCGCCTTGTGTGTTTGATAAATAAACGTGGTTACATGGGGATAAAATAGATACTGTGCCATTGAAGGGTGTCTGAAAATATTTGCTCGCCACCTTGATATTGGCCCGAGGGCTTTATAGTCCGAGGGATTATATCAAGGTAAAGGCCTATATCACTCTGCCGCCCTAGTCCCCCGTGTAATAACATGTTTATTACATGTGTTGATAGAAAGGGCTCTAACACGTGCAATAGTTTCTCAAAGGATTGAAAGAATCAGACGTTCGTAAAAATTCAGAAAATTGAGGGAATGGCGCCATTCTGGCGTGATTTGGATGACGTCAAAATGACAGTTTTACATTATTCATAAAATGAGCGTTGGACCGAGACGTTTTATATACCGGTACGTTTATTGTGCATGTGCATAATCTGAATCGAATCGGGCGAGGATTGTCTTTGTAAAAGCGGGGATTGGGGTTAATCGGTATGTGTACGAGCACATTTGCAGTATCAGAGCAGAATAAGACCTTCGCCACGAATCGGAATTATGTTGCTATAGATTTAGAACAATTATCTTGGCAGCAATCACAATATCGGTTATAAGCCCATCGCTAGGGCTGTATTGGCCCGCTCGGACAATACGACTCCATTTTTCAACTGATATTAAATTTGACCATTTTGAGCGTAAAATGTTACTATTTATAATAACAAATGTAAATATGTGTCGTTAACAGTCTGTGCTGTATTTTGCTGTTGACATGGCGTCTATACACGATCAGTGCTATTTGACGCAACATCCGGACAAAGTATGTGCTGTATTTTGCCGTTGACGTGACGTCTACATATGAATTGCGCTGTTTGACGCAACATCCAACGCAGTTGTCTCCCCTAATCGCTACGCTGAAGAGATCCCTGCCACCACAACATCCACGTGACCATGGTGTACATCATGTGATCAAACTATGGCAGACGCTATTTCGGCTGCAAACTCTTACCGCAGCCAATCGGTAAATTTACTATTACACACTGTCCCGCAAAAAAATATCAAAAGCATTTAGATCTACGCTGTTCGGGAATTTGGTAAACTGATCTAGATCCATTTCCTCGGTACCCAAAACTGACCGAAATGCATAAGGCTGCGTGCAAGTGATGCGTAACTAAGCTATTGTTTTCAACGTTGTTAAGGCGCCGTCATTATTGTGACGTCACCACGATATAGAGAATTAAAAATAATCAATACAAACATTCTTTTTTTAGGAAAGCTGATTATTGTTCTACTTTGCTGGCTTTACCGGTGCTGAAATATGAAACAAAATCGAAAACTATTGAAATCAACATTCAAAAAAATAAAATATGCAAAAACAAATTTTAGCTAAAACTTGTGGTGGCAGTGATGACCGCACATAGTGACAAGGGAGATCACTGTGAGGAGTTTGTGTTTGACGTAGCGTCGAGACACAGTCTGCACTTTATTACCAGTCAGAGTAAATCCTTGGAATTTGATTGGTCAGTTTGCCAAAAACTGCCGGGGTGTACAGAACCGTATTCAGCGGCTTCCATGGAGAATACAGAATTCAAATTTGACGCGTGACGTTATTCGTTTTGTTTTTGTTTTTAGCGTCGATTCGAAATTTCATATCGACCTTACTCAATTAAATCTGGGCGGATTACGACCAAATAATCGATAATAAACGTAAAAAACGGTTCCTCATATGTTCCTCAATTTGACACTATCAACTTCTCAGTACAACTTGTAATCGTTTAAACTCAAATGTTCACAAGTGAAGTTTTAATTCCTCTTTCGGAATTGTTCTGAGACGACGTCGTATTTGCTCTTGAAACTGAGATGACGTCATGTTTTCGTTGCCATGTCGTTATATAATTGGTGATCTAATGTCAGCAAAAATAAGAGTTGTTCGTTTCTAAATTAGGTAAATCGAATCTCCGACAGGTAATAAATTCGTTACACGGTAATTTGGCAGGGTGTACGGGCTGGTATTGCCGGGTTAGATCCCGTATTTCCTGAGGCTAGAGACAAATTACCGTGTAACTAATAGTAATGTGTCGTTTACATGGCGTCTACACATGGTTTACGCTGTTTGGCGTATTTTCTGAATACAGTCGTGTCGTTGACGTGCAGTCCACATTACGGTCTGCGCTCGTTGATGTGTTGTCTGGACAGTCGGTGCTGTATTGTTTCATTTACATGACGACACCACACGCAATGTGCTTTTTGACGTGTTGTCTAAACACAGTCTGTGCTGTATCGTGCCGTTGACTTTGCTGTCTACACTGTTACGGTCTGTGCTTTTTGACATGGCATCTACACAGTTTATGCTTCGTCACCATATTGTTTAGAGTAATAATAGGACGCTTAATAAACCTGTTGGCACTGGGTCAATAGATCACGTGGCAGGTTTATAAGTAAGTGCACAGGATGACCCCGACGGAATACTTTCTACAATATTACAATTGAACGTCAATATCTCAAACTTTAAGTGACCATGCAAATTATTTCGAAATAACAAAGGGTCGAGTAATCCGATTCTAATCTGAACAATTTCCTAAAGTTCACAGCTTAACACAGGTCTACACCTTCCTGCATTACGTTTTCAGCATTACGTTAGACTTGCATTAAGCTGCCACCTGTGTTTCTAGATATTCGCAGTAATGTATTTTAGAACAATTTTGTATTGTAAATTTTGGACGGACCGAACTTTTATTTCGAGTTATCCAGTAGTTCGAGTTTCCGACTGTATATTTGAGTAATTTACGGTCGGCAAAGGCATTTCATTGTCTGAAATGATTTTAATTTTCTTTCTGTCCATGTCTTTGGCACCGATGTTCATTTATACTCCCTCAGAAAATAGATGTTAAAGAAACGCTTGGAAGTTTTTGAAGCGCCCTTGTGTTATTTATTTTACATATAAGCTCGGTTGGTCTATCTAAAGAGATACGGTACTGGTTGGATATGTTCTAAGAAAGAATTGTTCTGTTAACGTGGTGTCTACACTCGGTCCGTCCAGTATCGTGCCGTTGACATGACGCATGTACAAGGTCTTTGTTGTATTGTGTCGTTGACCTGCCGCTTATTATTGCCATGTACTGTGTCGTTGACCTAGTGTCGACACACGGCATGTGTTGTATTGTGCCGTTGAGGTGGTGCCTGTACAATGTTTGCGCTGTATTGTGTCGTTGTCGTGGTGTCTGTGTATAATGCCTTCGCTGTATTGTGTTGTTGTTGTGATGTCTGTACAAGGTTTGAACTGTATTGTGTCGTTTACAATGAAACTACACACGTTCTGTGCTGTATTGATTCGTTAATGTTGTGTCTGAAAAATGTATGCACTTCATTGTGTCATTGACGATGTGTCTACACGCGGTCTGTCCTGTATTGTATCACTGACGGGGTGTCTACACGCGGTCTGTCCTGTATTGTATCATTGACGGAGTGTCTACACGCGATCTGTCCTGTATTGTATCATTGACGGGATGTCTACACGCGGTCTGTCCTGTATTGTATCATTGACGGAGTGTCTACACGCGATCTGTCCTGTATTGTATCATTGACGGGATGTCTACACGCGGTCTGTCCTGTATTGTATCATTGACGGGGTGTATACACGCGGTATGTCCTGTATTGTGCAATTGACGGGGTGTCTTCACGCGGTCTGTCCTGTATTGTGTCATTGACGGGGTGTCTACACGCGGTCTTTCCTGTATTGTGTCATTAACGGGGTGTCTACACGCGGTATGTCCTGTATTGTATCATTGACGGTGTGTCTACACGCGGTCTGTCCTGTAAAGTGTAATTGACGAGGTGTCTACAAGCGGTCTGTCCTGTATTGTATCATTGATGGGGTGACTTCACGCGGTCTGTCCTGTTTTGTGTCATTGACGGGGTGTCTACACGCGGTCTGTCCTGTATTGTGCCATTGAGGGGATGTCTACACGCGGTCTGTCCTGTATTGTATCATTGACGGGGTGTCTACATGCGGTCTGTCCTGTATTGTATCATTGACGGGGTGTCTACATGCGGTCTGTCCTGTATTGTATCATTGTCGGGTGTCTACATACGGGCTGTCCTGTATTGTATCATTGATGGGGTGTCTACACGCGGTCTGTCCTGTATTGTTGTGATGTCTGTACAAGGTTTGAACTGTATTGTGTCGTTTACAATGAAACTACACACGTTCTGTGCTGTATTGATTCGTTAATGTTGTGTCTGAAAAATGTATGCACTTCATTGTGTCATTGACGATGTGTCTACACGCGGTCTGTCCTGTATTGTATCACTGACGGGGTGTCTACACGCGGTCTGTCCTGTATTGTATCATTGACGAAGTGTCTACACGCGATCTGTCCTGTATTGTATCATTGACGGGATGTCTACACGCGGTCTGTCCTGTATTGTATCATTGACGGAGTGTCTACACGCGATCTGTCCTGTATTGTATCATTGACGGGATGTCTACACGCGGTCTGTCCTGTATTGTATCATTGACGGGGTGTCTACACGTGGTCTGTCCTGTATTGTGCAATTGACGGGGTGTCTTCACGCGGTCTGTCCTGTATTGTGTCATTGACGGGGTGTCTACACGCGGTCTTTCCTGTATCGTGTCATTAACGGGGTGTCTACACGCGGTATGTCCTGTATTGTATCACTGACGGTGTGTCTACACGCGGTCTGTCCTGTAAAGTGTAATTGACGAGGTGTCTACAAGCGGTCTGTCCTGTATTGTATCATTGATGGGGTGACTTCACGCGGTCTGTCCTGTTTTGTGTCATTGACGGGGTGTCTACACGCGGTCTGTCCTGTATTGTGCCATTGAGGGGGTGTCTACACGCGGTCTGTCCTGTATTGTATCATTGACGGGGTGTCTACATGCGGTCTGTCCTGTATTGTATCATTGACGGGGTGTCTACACGCGGTCTGTCCTGTATTGTATCATTGACGGGGTGTCTGCACGCGGTCTGTCCTGTATTGTACCATTGACGGGGTGTCTACATGCGGTCTGTCCTGTATTGTATCATTAACGGGGTGTCTACATGCGGTATGTCCTGTATTGTGTCATTGACGGGGTGTCTACACGCGGTCTGTCCTGTATTGTATCACTGACGGGGTGTCTACACGCGGTCTGTCCTGTATTGTACCATTGACGGGGTGTCTACATGCGGTCTGTCCTGTATTGTATCATTGACGGGGTGTCTACATGCGGTCTGTTCTGTTTTGTGTCATTGACGGGGTGTCTACACGCGGTCTGTCCTGTATTGTATCATTGACGGGGTGTCTACATGCGGTCTGTCCTGTATTGTGTCATTGACGGGATGTCTACACGCGGTCTGTCCTGTATTGTATCATTGACGGGGTGTATACACGCGGTCTGTCCTGTATTGTATTATTGACGGGGTGTCTACATGCGGTCTGTCCTGCATTGTATCATTGACGGAATGTCTACACGCGGTCTCTCCTGTATTGTATCATTGACGGGACGTCTACACGCGGTCTGTCCTGTATTGTATCATTGACGGGGTGTCTGCATGCGGTCTGTCCTGTATTGTATCATTGACGGGGTGTCTACATGCGGTCTATCCTGTATTGTATTATTGACGGGGAGTCTACACGCGGTCTGTCCTGTATTGTATCACTGACGAGATGTCTACATGCGGTCTGTCCTGTATAGTGTCATTGACGGGATGTATACACGCGGTCTGTCTTGTATTGTGTCATTGACGGGGTGTCTACACGCGGTCTGTCCTGTATTGTATCATTGACGGGGTGTCTACATGCGGTCTGTCCTGTATTGTGTCTTTGACGGGATGTCTACACGCGGTCTGTCCTGTATTGTATCATTGACGGGGTGTCTACACGCGGTCTGTCCTGTATTGTATCATTGACGGGGTGTCTACATGCGGTCTGTCCTGTATTGTATCATTGACGGGATGTCTACACGCGGTCTGTCCTGTACGGTCGGGGTGTCTACACGCGGTCTGTCCTGCATTATATCATTGACGGGATGTCTACACGCGGTCTGTCCTGTATTGTATCATTGACGGGGTGTCTACACGCGGTCTGTCCTGTATTGTATCATTGACGGAGTGTCTACACGCGGTCTGTCCTGTATTGTATCATTGACGGGGTGTCTACACGCGGTATGTCCTGTATTGTATCATTGACGGGATGTCTACACGCGGTCTGTCCTGTATTGTATCATTGACGGGGTGTCTACATTTCGGTCTGTCCTGTATTGTGTCATTGACGGGATGTCTACACGCGGTCTGTCCTGTATTGTATCGTTGACGGGGTGTCTACATGTGGTCTGTCCTGTATTGTATCATTGACGGGGTGTTTACATGCGGTCTGTCCTGTATTGTATCATTGACGGGATGTCTACACGCGGTCTGTCCTGTATTGTATCATTGACGGGGTGTCTACACGCGGTCTGTCCTGTATTGTATCATTGACGGGATGTCTACACGCGGTCTGTCCTGTGTTGTATCATTGACGGGATGTCTACACGCGGTCTGCCCTGTATTGTATCATTGACGGGGTGTCTACACGCGGTCTGTCCTGTATGGTATCATTGACGGGGTGTCTACACGCGGTCTGTCCTGTATTGTATCATTGACGGGATGTCTACACGCGGTCTGTCCTGCATTGTATCATTGACGGGGTCAATCGATTACGTGGTGTCTGTACACAGGCTGTTCTGTATCGTGTCGTTGACATGACGCCTCTGTTTCTCTGTATTTCTTCTCTATCGTTGATGTGGTAGCGATACACTGTCTATGCCGTATTTATTCGTTGATATGGTGTCTATACACTGTCTACGCTGTATTGTGCTGTATTGATTCGTTGATGTGTTGCCTATACAATGGCTACGCTGAATTGTGCTGTTTTGATTCGTTTACGTAGTGTCAACACTTTGTCTGTTCTGTATTGTGTCGTTGACATGGTGTCTTTACAAAATATGTAATGTATCGCGTCGTTGATGTTGTTTCGACACAGGTCTGTACCGCATTGACTCGTTGGTGTGGTGTCTCTGATACATGTATGTCTGTTCGGTGTTGTATGACTTGTCTTATTGATGTGGTGTCTGTGATATGTCTGTTCGGTGTTGTGTGACTTGTCTCATTGATGTGGTGTCTCTGATATGTCTGTTCGGTGGTGTTTGACTTGTCTCATTGATGTGGTGTCTCTGATATGTCTGTTCGGTGTCTCGTTGATGTGGTGTCTCTGATATGTCTGTTCGGTGTTGTGTGACTTGTCTGGTTGATGTGGTGTCTGTGATATGTCTGTTCGGTGTTGTGTGACTTGTCTCATTGATGTGGTGTCTGTGATATGTCTGTTCGGTGTTGTGTGACTTGTCTCATTGATGTGGTGTCTGTGATATGTCTGTTCGGTGTTGTGTGACTTGACTCGTTGATGTGGTGTCTGTGATATGTTTGTTCGGTGTTGTGTGACTTGTCGATACACACTATGTGTTATTTATTCTTTTACGTGGTGCCTGTACAAGGTATATGCTGTATAATTTTGATGCCAACTTGTTAGCTGCAGACTGAAATAGTGTTCTTTTAAGTGAGAGTGTTAATGAAGCTTGGGCAAATTTTAAATGTTTATTTTTATCAATTGTTGACAGCATTGCTCCAGTCAAACATATCCGTATTAAGCAAAGAACGGAGCCTTGGATAGATTGTGATATATTGCAGGCAATTAACCAACGGACCAAAGCTTTTAATGTATATAGAAATAACAGAACACAGGAAAGTTTTAATGTTTTTAAATCCATACGTAATAAGACACAGAGTATGATTGATAAAGCCAAGAAAAAATCTTTACTGAAACACTGGAAGCAAATAAATCTGACTCAAGGTCACTTTGGAAAATATTGAAAAATATTGGTCTACCTTCAAAGAAATGTTTATCTTCAAAAAGTTCAAATGTGTGTCTTAATATTGATGGTGATCTTTGTTTTGATAAAGGGAAGGTAGCCGACTGTTTTAACAAAGTCTACACAACTATTGCCACAAAGCTTATTGAAAAGTTACCGCCTTGTGTTAATAGATTTGGTAAATCTTTCGTCACAAGTTTTTATTCTAAACTTGGTGCTTTTCCAAATAGTTGTTCATTCTCATTGGTTTCAGAGTATCAAGTTTTAACATACTTAAACCAGCTGGGCGCTAAGAAAGCAACTGGTCTTGACGGCGTTCCCTCACATTTTTGAAAGATGGGTCAACTATTTATTGCTCAACCCCTTGCTCATGTTATTAATTTGTCTTTGTTACAAGGCATAATTCCTGATGATCTGAAGCTGGCTAGAGTCGTCCCTGTTTTTAAGAAAAACGACAAAACCTCAGTGGGTAACAACCGTCCTATTTCAATATTAAGTGTAGTGTCTAAAATATTTGAAAGAGTAGTTTATGATCAGGTAGAGTCATACTTTAAGGACAATAAATTGTTATATAAATTTCAGTCTGGATTTAGACGTGGTTTTTCTTCTAATACATGTTTGATTCATATGACAGATTATATAAGAATGGAAATGGACAAAGGTCGTGTGATAGGTATGGTTCTTTTAGATCTTCAAAAAGCATTTGACACAGTCGACCATTCAATTCTTCTGGTGAAACTTAGTGCATCTGGTCTAGGAGATGATATTTTAATTTGGTTTCAATCATATCTCTCCAACCGACATCAGCTTGTGGATATTTCTGGAACACATTCATCTTCTGCATCTATATCATGCGGAGTCCCACAAGGCTCCATACTCGGTCCTCTTTTATATCTAATTTACGTCAATGACATGTCTGCGGTGGTCAAAAATAAGCTCCTGTTGTATGCAGATGACTCTGGTATTCTTGTGGCAGGTAAAAATAAGAGTGATATAGAAAAATCATTGAAAGAGGATCTTCATCTAGTAAGTCAATGGTTGATAGACAATAAGTTGTCTCTTCATTTAGGTAAAACTGAATCCATATTATTTGGTTCTAAATATAAGACACGATCAGATTCTAGTTTAGATATCTCATGTAATGGCTCTGTGATAAAACCTACATCCTCCATTAAGTATCTTGGTGCAACTCTAGATCAAAATTTGTCTTTTGATAATATGGCACGCACAATTCTAAAGAAAGCTAATGCTAGATTGAAATATTTATACCGTAAGAAAGATTATCTCACAGAGCAGACCAACTTCTTATTACATCATTGATTCAGTGTCATTATGATTATGCATGTTCTATATGGTATCATGGTCTTCCAAAACTGTTAAAAAATAAGCTCCAAACAACTCAGAATAAGTTGATCAGGTATGTTCTTGACCTTGATGTAATGTCACATATTGGCCGAGAACATTTTCATTCACTTAAATGGCTTCCTGTCGATAAACGTGTAGAACAGATTATTCTATGTCATGTTTTTAAGATTAAGTATGGTTTATCACCTGATTACATAGGATAACACTTTGTTCCTCAGGATTCTGTTCACTCATATAAAACTAGGTTAGCCAAAAAAGGTGCCTATGCCATACCAAAAGTCAAAAGTTTTGGATCTAAGACCTTCTGTTTTTAGGCTGCTCATTTTGGAACAGGTTACCTTTTAATATTACACAGATTGACAAATTGCCTTTGTTCAAAACAGCTGTAAAGACCTGACTGGAAGACCAATTATAAGCTTTTAAACACTTGTCTTAATAATCATTTTACAAGTTTATTTTGGCCTTGGAAGCATAGTTATTAGTTAAAACATGTTATTATATACATTGTCCATAGGGGATTCATTTTATATGAGAGTTATAAGTTGTTAAATTTTATGCATCATCTGCATGGTACTACAGTTACATGACGTTATTTTAAGTTCTGTGATAGGTTTCATATTATTTTTCCATCTGTGATACTCATATATGATAATATGAATAATATATATTTAAAGATGATATTATCTTAGTATTAACACAGAGTTACATATCTCATATATTATCATTGGATATTAATATATAGTTATATATCACATATATTATCAATGGATCTTAATTTTATATGAATATAAAATTACGTTTAGTGACAGAATTTACTTTTATTAGATATTGTGCAATATAAAAAACATTGGTTAAATGAGTACATTTGCCTCTCTATGTTATGCCGCCAGCACAGAGGACCACAATGGAAATAAGAGTTAGCTCTTTTTTGTGTTATCCTCGGTGTGGGTGTGCATGTCATAGTTTATTTATTCACATGTATGCGTAATATTTGTTATGTTTTGTACATGTTTTTTAAATGACTATGTATGCATTCCTTGCCGGAATAAATCTATCTATCTATAATGTTGACGCGGTATCTACATACTGTCTGTGCTGCATTGTGTCCTTGACATGGTGTCTATACAAGGTATATGTGCTTATAGTGTTGTTGACATGGTGTCTATACAAGGTATATGTGCTTAAAGTGTTGTTGACATGGTGTCTATATAAGGTATATGTGCTTATAGTGTTGTTGACATGGTGTCTATACAAGGTATATGTGCTTATAGTGTTGTTGACATGGTGTCTATACAAGGTATATGTGCTTAAAGTGTTGTTGACATTGTGTCTATATAAGGTATATGTGCTTATAGTGTTGTTGTTGAGGTGGTGTCTATACAAGGTATATGTGCTTATAGTGTTGTTGACATGGTGTCTATACAAGGTATATGTGCTTATAGTGTTGTTGACATGGTGTCTCTACAAAGTATATGTGCTTATAGTGTTGTTGACGTGGTGTCTATACAAAGTATATGTGTTTATAGTGTTGTTGACATGGTGTCTATACAAGGTATATGTGCTTATAGTGTTGTTGACGTGGTGTCTATACAAGGTATATGTGCTTATAGTGTTGTTGACGTGGTGTCTATACAAGGTATATGTGCTTATAGTGTTGTTGACGTGGTGTCTATACAATGTATATGTGCTTATAGTGTTGTTGACGTGGTTTCTATACAAGGTATATGGCTTATAGTGTTGTTGACGTGGTGCCTATACAAGGTATATATGTGCTTATAGTGCTGTTGATATGGTGTCTTTACAAGGTATATATGTGCTTATAGTGTTGTTGACATGGTGTCTATACAAGGTATATATGTGCTTATACTGTTGTTGATGTGGTGTCTACACACGGTCCATTCTGTAGTTTGTCGTTGACGTGGTGTCTACACATAGTATGTGCTAACTTGTGTTGTTGAATTGAAGGAGAGAGAAGTACGAGGGGTAATGCCTGTCATATTGATATGACAGGTGAATGAATGAATATGAATGAATGAATGAATGAATGAATGAAATCAATGAATGAATGAATGAGTGAATGATTGAAATGAATGAATGAATGAATGAATGAAATGAAATGAATGAATGAATTAATGAATGAATGAATGAATGAATGAATGAATGAATGAATGAATGAATGAATGAATGAAAGACTTTATTTAACGAGGGTAGCTCAATTAGTCATAATGACTAATCTACCTTGAGGCCCTCAAACAAGCATTTCCTACAAAATATAAAACAGCGAAACATATATCTAGATAAGCAGTTAACAACAAATCAATTTTCAGAAATTAACTCTTTGCACGCTAAGTAATGTTGCGTCTATATAATAACTGTTGCAGATTCTTCAAGGATACACATTCGGGTCCCGATAAAACTCCAAGTAATGTGGTGTCTTATCTGAATCCAATCTGTTATCATAGCTTTTATTTGCAACTAACATCCAAAAAGTTAATAAAGCACGAAAATATGATTCTGCAAATGAATATTGTCTTTGAACGACTTGGAATATTGTCTCTGTACTATAGGTAATAATCCATTGTATTCATGTACAAGTTATTACTGTTAATACTTTTCTTGTTTTTTAACTCTTCGCCTGTTTCTAGCGTAACTTTCTTGCCCTTGAAAACATGGTGGGGTGGTTAATTATTTTATAATGAGAGTGAGAGTTATAAATATTAGTGGGGTTGTGTATTTTGGGTCGGGAGATTTAGGAATTTTGTGAGTATGTCTTGATTTAACGTTTGAAACCTGAATCGTATACATTGTTATAAATCGCCACACGTCTACACTATATCGTATCGTTGACGTAGCGTCTAGACATGGCATTTACTGTTTGGCACACAGGCGTCCGGCTCAAGAAATATGTCTAAATAAGTTTAAATGTCCCTAACTTGACGTATTGTACATCTGGAGCCGAAAAATAAAGTTTGGGGCGTTTTGAGACAAAGCTGAAATTTCGTATATTCTATATTAGAGAAAGGCAAATAACTTTCAGGTCATCCAACCCAGCGGTGCTCCCCTTCAACTGCAATTGTTTTAACCCGGAGGGGAGTTTTCCCCTAAATCAAAGTTTATATAGAAAGAAAAATATGTTATCTACACGCTGGTACCAAATATCCCATACTGTATCTTCGTTTCAGCGAGTACGCAGGGCAAACACCTTCAGAAAACCGTGTTTTTATTTAGTCGGAAACAATATAGTTGGCGACCAAGTGTTCAATTTCACTAAACTCCTTATACGCGAGCGAAACTGACGGTCCTTTCTGGTAGATCCTAATGAGAAATGATGAAACATATTCAAAAAGAATCTCACATACCGGTCACATCGCATTCTACTGCCACAGATTCGATTATATCTTTTCCAACACTTCCACTCTAACAGATTCGGCCATTTTAATCAGCAAGCGTCTATTCGAGTTGATGTAGTTAACCGACTTGTCAGATTATGTTGCGTTTTATGAAAACCTACTTTACTCATGATAGAGCACGGCGAAGTGGTGAACCAGTACGCTAAGCCAATCCAGTGTCTGGGACAAATGCATGTAAACAAATCGCTGGTTCCGTGCATACGCTTTACTATGCTGATATAAATCGGGACCTATTCGCTTGAAAACCTTCCAGCCAGTCACCATCGGGGTCAATCTTCTGAGCGCTTGACAAGGTAAAAGTTGCCGGCTCTGATCCTCGGAAATGTTGAAAAAGATATAATTGGATCTGTCGCAGTAGAATGCGATGTCATGATTCTTTTTGAACATGGTTCATCATTTCTCATTAGAATCAATCAAAAAGGAGCGTCAGTTTCTCTCGCGTATAAGGAGTTTAGTGAAATCGAGCACTTGGTCGCCTACTATATTGTGTCCGACTAAATAAAATACACGGTTTTCTGAAGATGTTTGCCCCTCGTACTCGCTGAAACGGAGACAAAGTATGGGGTATTGGTTACAAGCGTGTAGATAAAACATTTTTCTTTCTATATAAACTTTGTTTTGTGGGGAAATTCCCATCCAGGTGAAAATAATTGCAGTTGAAGGAGAGCACCAGTGGATCGGATGGCCCGAGAGTTATTTGCCTTTCTCTATAAAGAATATACGAAATTTCAGCATTGTCTCAAAACAACCCAAACGTTATTTTTCGG
Organism: Azorinus chamasolen; assembly: GCA_963576725.1. NCBI lineage: Eukaryota > Metazoa > Mollusca > Bivalvia > Cardiida > Solecurtidae > Azorinus > Azorinus chamasolen. Next base: position 40,569,316 of record OY755240.1, on the reverse strand, counting down.
CTCAATGTGTTACAAAACGTCAATTTAAGGATATATTATCTTATTTTAGACATATTTTATGAGCCGGACTCCTGTGGTTTGGCATGGCTTCTTGAAGTCTACACTGTTTTGTGTTGTTGTTTCGTCATATGTAGACAGTGTAGAATTAGATTAGAAGACAGAAGTAGCCGGAATGGTTCTGCAGTCTTCACTGTTTCCTTCCAAATAAATTCACATCCGCAAAAAAGTATTTCAGAATCATCCCTATAAATGAAAATTGGAATCCTCTAAACTTCATATTTGAACGAGATCACGAAGAATGTGCAAAATTTCCTCTTGTGTCTTCAAAACAATGTTAGCTATTCTCTGTTCCAGGAAAAGGTGAGAGCATATGGGATCACTTTGCGTTTGCACGAGGCGGAGCTACTGGAGAGAATACATGTGATGGTTTCTACAGGTACAAGGAAGACATTGGCTACCTTAAGGACACGGCGGTAAATTACAACATAATACACATCTTCTTCCACTACCAAAATTATTTTAAAACATGTGGTAGGTTGATGTTGAAGAGCGTACTGGATATTGCTGAACCGATAAAATCTATGTTAAAATCAACGTCGATTTACGATATTTAACAATATATACAGACAGCGGAATATTCATTATATTATAGGTGTGTGATGTAAATCAAAGCGTTGTAGACGCTACAGTATTCTTTGCATGGCATCAATCTGATGTCGAATAAGTTCGCTTTGGCAAGGAATTGCGTATCTATAAGGGAATGCATTATCACTCTATCCAGTTGATGATACAGTTGCAGCTGACACTTCAGCCGTTTCCAACTATGCTTATTATCACACTGACCACTAGTAGTTATGAACGTGATTACCTAATCGCTTGCATACGGTCATCCGAGGCGCACTTCTTTATTCATTGACTATTTTCATTCATGTTATGATCACGTGATTTCTTCATTTGTATATCCTTGCGCCCTTCTTACATATTGCTATATTTGGTGGATTGGGTTGCACATACTAAGCCGACGCTTATGTTACGAAGCATTTTCATGTCAGATATAGTATCCCACGATTGGTTCTGGGTGCCGTGTTATTAAACATATTTTGTATCCAGCGAATGCAGGTCAATAAATTGCACTATATTGTCAGGTCGGCGAGGGTACCATGGGTTTGGCTGTGGATTCTACTGGTTAAAGTTTCGCTGAACGGTAGCTTAATGCAGGACAAAATATATTCAGAAACTCCAATGGGAGATTTTCCACATCTAGCAGCCAAGAATTCCATCATAATTGATAGTCACCTCAGTAAGGTTTAACTGATTATTACCCATATTAGCAGACTATGCATATGGTTGACAAGCGCCACTTCCATGACAAGGAAACTGGTCAGTGTTTACAATGTTTGAGACACCCGAACTAACAGGATAGATTTGCCACGTTATATTCAGGTTTACCATAGTGATACTCATGTTTGTCACGGTGATACCCATTTTGTCTATTTTGCTATGTTGATACTCATTTTTGCTATGTTTTTACGCATGTTTGTCACGGTGATACTCGTTTTTGCTATGTTTTTACGCATGTTTGTTACGGTGATACTCATTTTGCTACGTTGATTCTAATGTTCGTCAAGGTGATACTCACTTTTACTTGTAGAGCTATTGCAACATTCTTAATATGCTGATAACCTAATGCCTGCCAATGTCTAGTTTGCTGAATCTTCTGATTCGTTCGATTCTTTGAGAAACTATTGACCGAATGTCAAACCGATTGGACCCTGAAGAAACGCCAAGCTCGGCGTCTCCTCTGGTCCAAGCTGTTTGCAAAATGCCAGTTAAGACGAGCTTAGCGTGAGAAGAGTTAATGACAAACAGTCCAACTTCATTGATGTGTCACGTTAGAGACATGTTATTACCTCAGGTTACCCATTACAAGTTTTCCATAGCCTGGACAAGGATATTTCCTGATGGCACGACCAGAAACCAGAAGGGCATTGACCATTACATCAAAGTAGTCCAAGAACTGGTGAAGAACAACATTAAGCCAGTGGTCACTCTATACGAAAACGACCTGCCCCAAAAACTCGAGGAAGCCGGAGGGTGGCTCAGTAATATGACTGTGGACTATTTTGCAACCTTCGCACGCGAAATGTTTACTGCCTTGGGCAACTGGGTATGGTGGCTACGTTTTTTTTTTATTTTCGTACTGTTTTATCTTGGTCCATACGGGAAACATATGAGTCCGAGCGTCTGTCCATCATAACGACATCAGGAGCCTCCGATCTCTGTCTGCTCTGTTTGCAAATACCTGAAATTGCGTTTATATGAATGAAGGGTTAAAGGCGCGGGATGGGGTTTACAGAAATAAAGATCCTTGGAACTTATGAAAACATTTATCACAATCAACACAAATCACGAAAGACTTATGATCAAGTTAAATCCATTATAACCTCTGCCCTGCTGTAAAAATGTCTACTTTCTCTATCTTTATTCAAAGAATTTAGATTCTGATATCAAGCAGTCTGCTGTTTAATTACTATTCAGAAAGGTAGGAGACATTTTTATTTTTTTCAGCAAATTACATGTTAATGTTAGACTGGGATGCCTGTGTTCAATTCGCACATTAAAGTGCATGTTTAGAATCAATGTCTGCATTTGTAAATAGTAAAAAACGAAGAAAAATACTGATAACAGGGAAACATCAGCAATATTGGGAACAAAGAAAAGTGGGCATTTTGTACATAGTGTAGATCCCGATAAGCAGCTGCATCAGGAAGCGGTGAGTGGCCAGTTTCTACACAGTTCGTCAGTCTACATAAACCATAGTGGTCACTATGACGTATATTTCCCAAAAGTATGTTTCTATTAGATAAGATGCAAGACAAGTGTCGCGTATTCAGTCAGCTAGTGTGTCAGCAGTCAGCTAGTGTGTCAGCTATTGTGTCAGCTATTCAGTCAGCTATTCAGTCAGCTATTGAATCCCCCCGACCATAAAGCATTAGATGAGTTAGAAATTTAGTTCCTTCTCAAGTTTCAAACTGTTCAAAATTGGGGTTAGAACTCACAAAGATCTGACCAGCAGATATTGAAAAAATTACTCAAATGCAATAAAAACAGAGTCTGGCCTTAAACTGTTTAACACTGGTTATTTTCAGGAAATGAATGAAGAAAATAAATAGTATGTGATACACCTCTCTAAGGAGGCCGCTTAATGAATGAATATATAGTCTGAAAATGGGTGATCCTTCGAAAGCAAAAGTAGAAATGCAAAAAGAGAAAACTGCAGACTCGGTTTAATTGAGTCTGTTAATGAGTAGTAATTAAAAGTGCAACACTACCCACACCCCTTAGCGCCGGCTTAAGCAGTATTCATTTTCAAAACTAATAACATTAAAACAAATGATCCCGAAGGACCAGAAAATATAACAACACTGAGAATGAAGTACGGGGCGACTTTTAACGGCCGCCACTTGCTGTTGCTGTGACTTTTAACGGCCGCAAAACAAGAATAAACACCTGCTGTTGTGAAGTACATGTATTCTGGAAATTGGTGATCATTCGAAGTCTACACTAAAGGCGCCGCTTAATGAATGAGCATGAGTACTCCAAAGAGAATGAGTGTACTCCAAAAAGGCCGCTTGATGAATAAGAATGAGTGTACTCCAAAAAGGCCGCTTGATGAATAAGAATGAGTGTACTCCAAAAAGGCCGCTTGATGAATAAGAATGAGTGTACTCCAAAAAGGCCGCTTGATGAATAAGAATGAGTGTACTCCAAAAAGGCCGCTTGATGAATAAGAATGAGTGTACTCCAAAAAGGCCGCTTGATGAATAAGAATGAGTGTACTCCAAAAAGGCCGCTTGATGAATAAGAATGAGTGTACTCCAAAAATGCCGCTTAATGAATAAGATTGAGTGTACTCCAAAGAGGCCGCTTAATTAATAAGAATGAGTGTACTCGAAAGAGGCCGTTTAATGAATGAATGAAATCTAAAGAGGTTGCGTTTTATGAATGAAATAAATGTACTCTAAGATGCCGTTTAATGAATGAATATGAGTCTACGGTATTGTGGTGGTGGCCTGGCCTAGTGATTGGGAGTTGAGCTGATAACACAGAAGTCCGGGGTTCGAATCCCGGCTGGACCAGTTCGAAATTTCAGAGACGCTTTTCAGTGTCTCCCATCCGCACGAGGTTGCTTCTCTCAACCCAGGGGTTAAAATGGGTATATGTGAGGATCACTAGCTGATACTGCGGCTGTGTAATCACGCCATATATTAGCAATGCTCAATATTGTAGGCGAATGGCCCAATGACCAGGGGAGTAAATGTACAGTTGACTGAGCGGTCATTCGGACTGAATGGAGAGTAAAACTAGGTACTTTTTCAGCGGCAGCTGTCTAGTTTCAGTCTTGATCTAGGGTTTTCACCAATCAGAAACTATGTACCATGGACTGGCATACAGTCTTATTACAATGCCTCTACATATGACCAAACTAGATGTAAAATCCAGATAAAAACTGCTATTGTGATGAAATCCTGGGGTCATTCTTATGATAATTTGCTACGTCTCAAGCTGAAATCAATCCATTCGATCCATATTAACCTAATCACGCCCAATGTAAGTCATTCTGTTATTAATACAGATATCTAGCGTGGAAGGCTGTCAAAAGTTCTGTTCTGAAAATAGATGCTACAGGGAAAATCCCATTATAAAAATAGAATTACACGACGAAAATAACCGAGGTATCCGTAATAGGTTGGCATATTTAAGCAGTTGTTTCACAATTCTCCGGTGAGTTGAAAGCCGAATTTCGAACAGGCAACATCATAGGAAATAAAGAAGAAAGGTTTTAAATAAATTATAGTAGTGGTACTTAATAGTGTTAATTAATATTCCCGAGCACAGCACCGAGACTCCGGGTTGTTGGCTCTCTGTAATATAAAGCCACTACCTGAAGTCTATTGCTACGACACTATCACCTGGGACTTGGATTGTGAAAGTAGGTTGAGGTTGCTAACAGAGTAGCTGCTTCGGCACAGAGTTTCTTGGCCTCATCAGCTTACAAGTGTGTCCGGGTCGCAGGTTTGTGCCTAGTGCTTACGTGCTCAGTCACAACTCCTAGTCAAGACCTAAAGTCTAGTTTCAAGGGTCTTGATATCATCTCGAGCAAAACCAGCTCCGAGTCAAGGGTCTCTCAGGACCTCAAATCAGAACTTATAGCTTATTTACTTACATACCCGGCGTAAGACCCCAAGCACGATACATCGAGTCATACCCCAAGTCGTGTACCTGGAGTCAGACACAAGGTCAGCAGACTCGACGCACCTTGTATAAAAATAATTGTTTTTTTTAAAACCTTGAATCTTACCCTGATTTGATTCTTGTGTACAAATGTATATCCAATCATTTTATAATCATTTGTTAGGAACCTGTTCTTTTATAATCCCCTGCCAAAGTCAGAAGGATACTGTTTTGGGTTTGTCCGTCCTTCCGTCCGTCCGTCCTTCCGTCCTGTTTCCGTCCGATGCCATATCTCTGTAACGGATTGACAGAATTCAATGTAACTCCACATAAATATTTGTTATCACTGGTGCATCGTTCCCATGTATTAATTTTCCATATCGCTTGCGGAATTTAGGAGTTATTGCCCATTTATATGCTAAAATCCCATATTTTTTACATCTCTGTATTGGATTGGCAGAATCCTATGAAACTCAACATGAATATTTGTTGTGACTGGGGCATCGTTTCCATGTATTATTTTTCAGATCGCTTGTAACATTTAGGAATTATTGTCCTTTTATTTAAAAAAAATCACATATTTTTTTCCGTCCGATGCCATATCTCTGTAAAGGATTGACAGAATTCAATGAAACTCGACATGAATATTTGTTATCACCGGAGCATTGTTCCCATGCTTTACTTTTCCAGATTGCGTGCTTCATTTAGGAGTTATTGCTCTTTTAACGGATTGACATAATTGTTATCACTGGGGTCAATCTAATACTTTTCCAGATCGCTTGCGGCATTTTTGAGTTATTGCCCTTTTATCTTGATTCAGACAGTTCATAAACAGATCAGCAACTGCGTCACCGATGCAACACCCAATCCGGATATGTAATGATTCACTATATCAGAATAAACTGTATACAAACTACAACTAATGCAAAAAGTAGTAGACTGAATCAGATGCCGCAGCGGAGACGCGGCAGCTGGTCTAGGTCTATACTTTTTGTAATACAATAAGGCACATTTCCCCTTAAAGATTGTAGCAGAAAGCAATAATTTGGCCCAATATTCATAAAGTTGGTCAATATATATATTTAAGGTTTCGGTATGTATCAAAGGCAAGTATTACTTGGTTGGGTGATCCAGGGCTACACACGTCGGCACTGGTTACGGGTTAGTCGGAATGTATCAAAAGTTATATTATATGAAAAGTACAATGTCCCAGCTTCACGTTCGTACCAAACATTAGTTGTTATTCCATCCTGGCTGCCCAAAACCGGGCGTTATTTCGAATCGGTCGTGAAATTTGCGAATGGGTAGTTAGATCCCTTGTATATAATATTACACTAAATCGACCCAATCAATTTTCTTTGACATTTTAGACCATCTAGACCCACGAAATGCCCCCCTGTGGGTCTACTCATAAATCGACGGAGCAGAACAGACTCTGAAGTCAATGACAATACCCACCCCTTTAAGAGCTTCTCAATCAAATTATCATGCGAGTGAAATGCATCTTTGCTTCCTGGTTTGATTCTTATCAAAAACGCGTTTCTCGGGGGATGGGTTAAGTTAATAAAACTGATAAATTAGAAGAGTTTATCGCCCTAGCCGCTGTAGCGCAATAGGTTAGACTTTTGTTTTTTAATCGAATCCACCAATAGCCATTTTTTAGTCCCTTTTTTCAGGGGCATTTGTATAGTTTTATTTGCGAATGTTCTGTTATTCCGTCAACATAAGCATATTTACAGAATATTAAGATAGTTCCATGGTTATAGAATCATTACACCATAGAAACGTCTACTAACCAAATAATCCTTCTAGTACCGGAAGTAACCTAATAAACCGTAGTTTATCTGCACTCCTTTTATTACGTCACTAGAGAAGCCTGGGGACTGGATAAAAACGAACTTAATATTCATTTTTTTTAAATAGATTCGGTTAATGATGTCACTAATGATGATGCACACCAGTCGATTAATTCGTCCATCTAGGCTATATAAAAACCGCTCTTTAAGTAATTACAGACTCTGCACGAACACAAACTAAATTATATATGCTTTAAAGTGTATTCAATTTGTTATCTTCATATCAATATAGATATATGCGCTTCAAAATATAAATTCATTCTTACGCGCAATAATTTATCGATAGTACACCGAACGTGCTTCAGTCATTTCCCGCCGTCATCCAAAGACATCTTTCCAGTGTTGTTGCGGTTGTTTTGCAGTTCATGTACATTTTATAGTGATTTCCTATATATTTCATATTATTTTTCAATAATTGTTTCTTCTACTCTACCTTCCCTTATTCTTTCAAACATCATAATCACCTAGAAAACAAAATATGCAGACAGACCAAGGCTCCAACCCATTGCAGTATATTTAACCAGCATCTCCTCCGAATTAACAAACAAAAATACACAACCATTAAGCATATTGAATGATATAGTAGATCTGCCTTTTGTTTAAGTCATGTCCATTGCACGCCTAACTGCTAGTATACATAACAAGCAACCCTTCAAAGAGCTAGTGCCCTGTACTAAAATATCTCCAAACATTGAATTTAATTTGGTAGCGAGTTAATACCATAATTGTTTTGTACATTATGTCTATATTCGAATGCCGCTGAATATCGTTTTTAACGATATTTCTTGTTTACTTTACACTACAGACGCGGCTTAATGAATAAGAATGAGTGTACTCTAAAGAGTCCGCTTAATAAATGAGAATGAGTGTTCTCTAAAGAGACCAATACGTGAATAAGACTGCGTGCATGACGCTACTTTTTGGCTTGACCCTGTTGAATATTTATGTAAGATACACTGGCATCATGGATGCTCCTTAGCTGAATTTCCATACTGACATATGTAGGCGGGATGTTTGATAATGGTAGAAACTGTAAACTATAGTAAACAGAGCAGTCTCCGTAGGAGCCGTCTGATCTGGGTCTTCTGTGTTTGCAAAGGCATGGAAGAGTGTTTATTGAACCTGGAGGGGGCGATCACCTATGGAATGTGATTTCAATTTGTGCTATGTGCAAGGGGCAGTGAATAGTTTCTCCTATTACTGATGACCAGTGTAGCAGGGAATAGTTTTATGAAATTCACGCTATTTGGATTCTGATAAAACGTGTTTGCTAATAACATTTATTCTCTGGGCCAGTACATTGAAGAGGTTAATTTTCATAATCAATCATGAGGTTAAGACAGTTTTGGATTCTGATCAGACGAGTTACGCAATGTTTGCACGATCAGGATCCAAACTGCTTGCAAATAACTTTTATATTCGGGAGAAAGTCAATGAAGGTGTTAATTATCGCAATTTAAGCATAACGTAAATGAAAACTGCAGGAGCATCATACTTTGTTAGACAAAATGCCTGAGAAACTTTTAAGAAATGCCTGAGATTTGGTCTTTTTATATAGAATATATAGGGCTAGGCAGACACACGAGGAAAATGCATGAAATTTGATTTCTGTACATAAAAACATAGGTAATAAAAACTGGGCATTAGGATTAGACCATAACAAATTAAAATGTTTCATTCATTTCACTAAATTGTTATATTTATATAAATACATGTATTCAAGTTTTGATGGGGTCCAATCAAATTATTTAGATTCCTCTTTCTCTGAACCGCTGATTCCTAAGTGCCCAACACCCTGGTGTTGTATTACTCTTCCTTGTAATAAAAAATTGGGGGCGATCTAGATGCTTGCATAAATATTTGTCTTGTAATATGAAGGAACATATTACAACCCAGAATACGTGCTATAGTTTATTGGCGCCCGCGCATTTAGCCCGACCCCTATATGGGCTTACGAAATGTTAAGCTAATGGGAGGAGCAGTCATTTCTGTACCGTTGAAAAAATGAAAGTTATTTGTTTTAGCAATGTAAATTGTATGTACTGGTCGATTAAGAGTGTAAATAACATATCAGAAATAATGAAATAAGCATTTTTTTGTTATTGTTGCATTAAAAGAAATGAATGCATTATTGATACAAAAAAGCTGATCCTTTCGAATTTCCGGTACAATAGGCTTGCCTCAAGGTCTTGGAAAGTATTACACTTGTTCCAGTAAATGTACAGTCCAGTGTGCAGTTTTTGGTTGAATGCGGATTAATTGAAAGTTTAGGTATAACGTATATTTGCTTTGTAAAGTTTGGCGCAATTAAGAGTAAAATAAAAATCCTATACATTACTGTGTATAAATGAATGTTTTAGTTGATTATCGACTTGAAAACAGTCACTAAGTCAGAAAGGCTGAGTCTATTGCACCATAATACGGTGACGCTGAAGTTCGTCTATTGGAACGTATGTACATAATAATAACATTTTTCATGAAAATCACACGCAATTCAAGAAATTTTCCGCTCAATATTTACAGAATGTCTATTTATTAAAATTTAAAGAAACCCAGCTATATGTTAAGACATTCTTTAGTTTTGAAGTAGTGATTAATTAAATTATTGTATAAAATGTAAAAAATGGAGCACATTGGGGCCATAATTGAAGATATCTTAATGCCGTGTAATTAGAATTCGACCTTGCTTAGTGCCACGTATGGCATTTTAAACCATTTTATTTAAGACTTTCTCTTAGTTTTTAAGTATTGATTAATTAAATTGATGTACGTTATTGTATAAAATGTGAAAATGGAGCACATTGGGACCATAATTGGAGATATCTCAATGTCGTGTAATTAGAATTTGACCATGCTTAGTGCCACGTATGGCATTTAAAACCATTTTCTTTTTCACAGTTAAACTCCAGATTTATTGCAACTAGATGTGTTATATTAAGCTTATATGATCAGAGTTCATTAATATATGAATGAGATTATACAATGGAAATGATACTATTCTTTTCTAAGATTTAATAATGACTGATCCATCAATAATCTATTAAAATAATTTATAAAAACGTGCTAATTATCTATCAAACTAAAATTTAAACTATTTCGGTATTTGATTCATTTCTTAAATTCACAGTATTGAAAAGCTTTGGACAACCTCATTATTTAGTTGTTTTAAGTATACTTATTTCATTGTCTGATGGGGTTCTGAAATCATACTTCTGTCTGTAGTAATTCCGACAGCAATGTGCTGAACTAAACCTTGGAATGATTGCACAAGAAAATCATTGATGCAAAGCATCAAAAGGCGCGTATTACTGAATAATAATCAAACCTATTTTACATGTATATAATATTTAAGTAATGTCAACAAAATGTCTAAATGTTTTAGATCTACTCATATGGCCTTAGTAACGCAACAAAATTCTTCAGTTTCATCACAAAGGGTCCTTGAAACGGCAGCCGTTTTAGTCGGGTGTCCCTAGTTATACAATAACCATTTCAGTCTCACACTAGACTCCTTATTCCCTTTCAGGTTAAATATTCATGTAAGAAATAATGACATCATGAATATTTATCAGTCCACTTTTTATAATGGCATAAGCACACATATATCCAATTTCTAATCTGAACAATTTCTTAAGTTCAAAGCTTATTGCAGGCCTACAGTAATGCTGAAAACTCCTGTAGGTATTTTAGACATGCTAGTATTTTTTCATAACAACTCCGTAATGTATATTATCCAATTCGAGATATCAACTGTATGTCTAGCCTTGACACTTTGAACCTAGAGTAACTGGCCATCTCAACAAGATCCAAATTGCCTGACGTACAGTAGCAGTGATTGTTCATGTAAGTGGCATTATGACGATTAATTAGTGGCATTTTCATAAGGAAATTTGAACACTGGAAGCTTTCACCATGGCAGAAACTTTTGCATCAGATCTATATTAGTTCATAAGTAAACAGAGCAGATTCAGCAGGAGCCATCTATTTTGAGTTTACTCTAGATTTACCCTGTTTGCAAAGGTGTATCTATGAAGTAAAAGGTTATGCCTGGGTCTTAAATCATGCTGTAGCATAAAATATGTGTATATATTAATTAAAAACACTAATGATAAACCGCAGTTCTGCATTCAATTACAATACTTAAGAGCTCCTTTCGCGGGATTTAGTACTGTGGCGAAAGCAGCAAGTAATCCGTTTTCCCGGTAAATCATGTAAATGGCATCAATATATTAATGATGTGTTCATATATTCAAGCTTATATCAGTATATTAATGCCAAATATATTTAAAATATATGTTCATATAATTTATAATAACTAATCAGTAGCCGTTATTAATCTTTAACCCTCCTTTCGCCTGCTTTCGCCTCATTTCGCCAAATATCCTCCTTCTGTGATTTAGTCATACTCGGTTTCGCAACATCTTAGACATTTCCTCGGTGGTTATCGTTAATGATCTTGCCATTGCGACCTGTCAGTCGACCTGTTTCCAACTATATTGAATGTATTATTCCAAACATACTGTTTTTACACTCATAACCCACAAATTGCAGTTCCACTGTATTCTCACAAGTCTTGATAAATCAGCCCTCCTACCAGTGAAATTCCACCGAAAGAATTACATATAGACGCGGGGACTTTGTGTCCCCGCGCCGATGATTATATTAAAATAATGCCAATCAGTGTATATTTTCATGTAAACATATTTCATTTGTTTTCATTTATGTTTACACTATTTCAATAGCAGACAATTTATATCTCCATTGAAAAGGTTAGTGCAGCATATAAGTATCATGTCCATTCATATTCTAAGCACTTTTGTTTCACAATAGATCTAAGCAAAACCAGCATGGTTGTTCTTTATAATGGCGCCCTTTGATGTTTATATCAATGCTTTTCTTGTTGGTAGCTGTAGAGGGGGTTACTTGTTTTACTCTAGCGGCGATCTCGCGGTAACATACTCAGCCAGTTTAAATACACCCATTAGACGACAATTGAGCCTCTTCGTGCTGAAAAAGAATGTCAGTTCAATCTCAGATTTGCTGTAATTTGCACTGACTTCCGATCCGTTCAATTCTTTGAACAACTATTGAACGAGTATCAAATGAATCCTGATGAAATGCCGAGGTAGTCGGTGTCTCATCTACATGAATATCCAAACTTTTTGCAAATGCCAGCAAAGAAGCGATTAGCATAAGGGTTAGGGTGGGAGCAATCATCAAAATCCAAACTGGTTGACGCTCTTATCTTGGGTGGGAACAATTATCAATATACAAACTGGTTGACACTCTTATCTTGGGTGGAAACAATTATCAATATACAAACTATTTGATACACTTTTCTTAGTGTTTTTATATAGCATATATAACCGAGGACACGATTAATTTGCAGACGACAATTACGTGGATCACAATGCAAGAACCCTTCAACCAGGCATACAGAGGGTATGGAGACGGTTCATACGCCCCGGGCAAGAAAGGCGACCCTTACACGGCCGCCCATAACCTTATCAAGGCACACACTAAAGTCTACCACATGTATCAAAACGAATTTAAATTCAAACAAAAAGGTAAATTTATGCTTTAAGAGTGCTCGAAAGAGACTCTTGTTTTAGTCGAAATGGGAAATGTTTATGTTATATGAAGTAATCGAGACAGCAAATGTTCGGGTGTATGAAGGAATCATTGTTTTGCATGATATCAAATGCAAGTCACAACAACCATACAAGTTATAATACAATTATCACACATTGTTATTGAATGTAGAAAGTCTATACCCAATAATTCCTTTAGAAGAACTAGCAAATTGTGTGTACCCTCTGATTGTTTGTATTGCTTTAATACATGTTTTATGTATATTATAAAATCTTGTTGAAATGTAGTCATGAACAAAATAGAATGTTTGACATCGTTGTATTTCCGACACCAATCATATGATCTTTGTACTCAGTCAATGACTTCTCTTCCCATAGACTTTTCCAAAACAAAATAAAAAAAAGGGTAATAACAATAAAAAAAATTCCATTATAAAATATTCATTTTGAACAAGTATTGTTACAATGATTATCACGGTTTACATGATCATAACAATGATAATGACGACGAGAGTCATTCATATTTCAGGTCAAGTCGGGATTGTTCTAAACTCTGATTGGGTAGTACCAGCATCTGAGTCAGACAATGATAAGAAAGCGACAGAAAAAGCCATGGAATTCATGCTAGGGTGGTTTGCCCAGCCTCTTTTTGGGGATGGCCAGTACCCGGCTGTGATGACATCATCGGTCAAAAATAGAACACGACTGCCAGTATTTAGCCAGGAGGATGTGAAATACAATCAAAGTAAACATGATGTTCGCGGTAACCCGAACAGTTTCAAAATGCAAACATTTTATATTAGGATAAAAAATAGCTACATTCATTTAGGCTAATCATCACTAAATACTGATAAGAGATCATAGAGTAAATAAAACGGATTCATGGTTATCCGTATCAGAAATAATCCAAGCACATAAGAAAGTGCGTGATTTTACCACGATTATGAGCGATAATATGGCTTAATGTAAGTTCACATTTTTAACCATTTCCTCCATGAATATTTATGTAAGAAATAATGACACCATAAATACTAATAAGATGCATTCTTGTAATGGCATGTAAACACAGGTCATGGCAGAATCTGTAGAATCATGCCTTTATTATGTAAACAGAGCAGACCCAGATCACACGGTTCCTACAGCATCCGTCTGATCTAGGTCTACCCTGTTTGCAAAGGCGTATTTATAGAGTAAAATATTTAGAATATTTTGAGTTTCATCGAGAGGCCGCGAGTTCTGCCCCTGAACTGGTCATACAAGTCACTCCAGAATAGTACTACCAACTCCCTTGTTTTGAGCGCAGCACAATGCCAGTAATGATTGATCCGGTGTCAGTATAATGTCACTGTGCGTAACTTAGAATCAATCCCATCCTATAGAAGCTGTCTGATCAGGGTCTGCTTTGTTTGCTCATGCATTAATAAAGATCTAAGTGTACAGTGATAATAAATCCCTTGTTTGGTGTGCCATTACAAAATTATTCTATTGGTAAAGGGTTAGATAAGGAAGATATCGACAGCTAGTTAAAACGTATAACACTCCTATCCCTCGCTCGTCGACAGCTAGTTAAAGTGTACAACACTCCTTTCCCTCTCTCATCGACAGCTAGTTAAAATGTATAACACTCCTATCCCTCGCTCATCGACAGCTAGTTAAAGTGTACAACACTCCTATCCCTCGCTCATCGACAGCTAGTTAAAATGTATAACGCTCCTATCCCTCGCTCATCGACAGCTAGTTAAAGTGTACAACACTCCTTTCCCTCTCTCATCGACAGCTAGTTAAAATGTATAACACTCCTATCCCTCGCTCATCGACAGCTAGTTAAAATGTATAACTGTCGCAGACGACAAACTCAGTCGGATTCAGTTCATATGTTTAATTCTCTACAATACAACTCAGCAGCATGTACACTGCGGAACAGGGACTCTGAAAATACATTAAACAAGTCCCGTACAAGTATGACATCATATATATATAATAGCAAGCCTACAAATAAAGGTTCTAATGAAACATGACCTTAAACTGCTTGCAAATAACAAGGCTAGTCCTTATCATATTCCATTTGTCATACTGTCAATAAATACATCATTATAACAACCATTAAAAAGGATATTTACAATGCAAGCCATACTTCATATTATTACATATACTATCCCATTATCTCATGCTGTGCACAGTTGTGCATGTAAGGTACGAATAGGGCGTAGACCCTTTTGTTACCTTACGTGTGCAACTGGATGTCTCAAACCATAGAAAACGTTACAATAACAACATTTACAATATTCCTTACCAAGTTGTGGACTCAAGTCCCACTCACTCTGCTCACTCCTCTGTGTGGTGCCAGTCAGTAGGTTAGCTGTAAGTGAACCAAAACTGTAAGAGTACATGCTTTATGTTAATTTCATAAATGACAGTCTTGCGAAGAATAGACGCGAAAGTGAAAGTAGAACCGGGCGAATAAAGCGAAGGACGAACACCGTAAACCATTTCTTAGAGCAGCGTGGAACAACGGCGAATACTAACCAAATACAGAAGTGAAGCGAAAAACCAATGAGCTACGAATTCCAATTCAATGTTACTACGAACTACTTCAAGTGTTGACAGCTACGAGACTTCTGACAGACAACCAACAAGACACTCACTTACCGCTCTTCATGCAAACCATGAGATGCGCAGATCACATGACACACGAAGCGATGAAACAACCAATCAACGACTCTCGTTAAACATCGGGGAAACCGAAGAAACCTTACATATACATAGACCAGGGCTAAACCGGTTCTTGTAGCTAAATTTAACCAAGGCTTGACAAATGCTTAACTAAAACTATTAAAAGAATGCATCAAACAAGGGAGGTAAAAACCGACGTCTGCTACATAACGCTCCTATCCCTCGCTCATCGACAGCTAGTTAAAGTGTACAACACTCCTTCCCCTCTCTCATCGACAGCTAGTTAAAATGTATAACACTCCTATCCCTCGCTCATCGACAGCTAGTTAAAATGTATAACGCACCTATCCCTCGCTCATCGACAGCTAGTTAAAATGTATAACGCTCCTATCCCTTGCTCATCGACAGCTAGTTAAAATGTATAACACTCCTATCCCTCGCTCATCGACAGCTAGTTAAAATGTATAACACTCCTATCCGTCGCTCAACGACAGCTAGTTAAAATGTATAACACTCCTATCCCTCGCTCATCGACAGCTAGTTAAAATGTATAACACTCCCATCCCTCGCTCATCGACATCTAGTTAAAATGTATAACACTCCCATTCCTCGCTCATAGACAGCTAGTTAAAATGTATAACACTCATATCACTCGCTTACCGACAGTTAGTGAAAATGTATAACACTCCCATCCCTCGCTCATCGACATCTAGTTAAAATGTATAACACTCCCATCCCTCGCTCATCGACAGCTAGTTAAAATGTATAACACTCCTATCCCTCGCTCACCGCCAGCTAGTTAAAATGAAATGTACTAGTATAACACTCCCATCCCTCGCTCATCGACAGCTAGTTAAAATGTATAACACTCCCATCCCTCACTCATCGAGAGCTAGTTAAACTGTAGAAGAATCTGGTTCCTCTCTCATAGGCCTTCATTAGCCATACATAGCATAAAACGAATGTTAAACAGGCAATGTTCATAATACGTGTACATCACATCTGAGTCTATACTGTCTGTGCCCATTGTTCATTAACCACCATATCTCAGTCTATACTATCTGTGCCTAATGTTCATGAACCTTCACGTCTGAATCTATACAGTATATGACCATTTTTATTGAAGTATATACTGCCTGTGTCCATTATTCATGAACCCTCACATCTGAGTATATACTGTTTGTGCCTAATGTTCATGGACCTTCACACGTGAGTCTAAACTATATGTGTCCATTGTTGTTATTCTTTGTAGTAAATTTACATAAATGGTTGATCTATGTAAGCGTTCCTCGGCGGCATCTTCTGCACAACTTTAATGAATGTAGATTAGTTAAATGATTTTGTTTAAAAAAATGAAATGGCAAACAATAAGATAAGAGGATATCTATAGGTGACATCTGACCTAGGTCTACATTGATCATGGTATATACAAACGATAAGAGGACATCTATAAGTGACATCTATTCTAGGTCTATATTGATCATGGTAGATACAAATACGCTTTCTGTATTACTTTTTAAGATTCCAGCGACTTTTTTGGCATTGCGATAGAAAGGACAATGGATGTAAGGGCGGGTAACCCTGGTGAAAACGTGACGGCTTATATGAAAGACATGAATGCGGTGAAAACTTATAGGTAATGTTTTGAACATTTGATAAATTTCCGGAGAAGTATCTTTTATTATAAAATTTGTACTGAATCCTTCGTAATGTTTCACAGACAAACACACCAAGTACAATATGGAGGAGTGGACCACCTTGAAGGATCCTGGTTATATATTTACCAGGAAACGCAGCAAATTGAAACAAAGAATTGCTAACACTTGCCATTACATTAAAATTTAAAAAGTACTAATAGTATAAGATAGTAATACTATTGTAACGAGTTATGAGGATGGATTATGATAAGTACTCGAATACATGAGGAAAAAATGAAGTATTTCAATTCTACCGTCGCAGAAAAGCAACTCAGATCTTGTATTGGCATATACATGTAATTTTGGTCATGGCAGAATGTAGAATGAGATCTTTATAATTCCATAAGCAAACAGAATATATCCAGAACAGACAGTCCCTTACAGGAGCTGTCTAATCTGGATCTCCTCTGTTTGCAAAAGTGCCCAAAGTGAAGGAAATGGTTAAACAGTTTATACTATATATATTTCTGACACAATTCAGGTCGGATGGTGACAGCAGCATAGATAAGCTATTGGGCTATATTAAGGTCAAGTATGGTAACCCAGTGATACATGTGTTCGACAAGGGCTACGGGGACTGTGGCACGCTGTACGACGAAGAACGAATACAATACATGAAGAAATATATTCATAATTTAAAGAAAGGTAAGAACGACTTCCTTCGCATGCTTTAACGCTACTTAGAAAACCTTGTTATATTTACCTGTCAGTGAGTATTGAAAAGAAGGAAATACAATACTTAATTTAGCTGACATCTTGCAACATAAACTCTTCTCATGCTATTATCGTACATATCTATAATTGCAAATAGTGTAGACCCATATGAAACAGCTGCCAGAGGAACTCTTACACTCATATAGGTCTGCACTACTTGCCATGATTATTCCAGTGGCTACATTTGATTCAATTTTAGAATAATTCATCCAATTAATATGCAAAGTGGAAAGATTCAGATTTGAATAGTCACCTGTTTGCAAAGGTCCCAAGCGGTGCAGATCTACGATGGAAAGGGTTAAAGTTTAAACATAGGCATCAAGTGAGAACGGTGCAGATCTACCATGGAAAGGGTTAAAGTTTAAACATAGGCATCACGTGAGAGCAAGTCGTTATTTACGTGTATTGCAGAACGAAAATAATATAGAAAGCTCGTGTAGGAGTATCTGCATAACTTTAATCATCCATTAATATACACACTGCCATAAAGATCCAGAATATGATTGTTTTAATGTAAACATTTAGATAGTTCCTAAAAAGGGCATCCTCGCTTCAATTAATAACTTTGAACGGCGTTCATCCTGACTGGTCACTGATTCATAGCCGTAGTATCCTGACTGGTCACTGCTCCATAGCCGTGGTATCCTGGCCAGTCACTGCTTCATATCCGTAGTATGTAATCCGGATATAACTGGATACATCGTCAGCACTTGGTATGTAACTTCAGTGAACTTACCATACTGATCAGAGAGAATTTCTCTTACCGTTCGGATGATCAGTGTGTACAGTAAAGCCTGTTTTAAGCAACCATTCAAAATGGGAGTAATTGGGAGTATTTAAGGCAGGTGGTAGCTTAGAACATAAGAAATACAGAAATCTTACACATGCTAGTTACTAGCGACCCCTTACTCTATAGAGACAACTTATGATATCTTTGGAAACACAGTACATGTACTTAGACTCCAACAGGATTCGTCCTATTAAGATCTGCTCTGTTTGCTGATGAAATTATTTAGTGGATGCGCCAAGGCCACAAACAAATCATTTGTTAAAAAATTCAGCTAGATTCTAGTTAATATTCATTTAAAAATCATTTCTTACATGAACATTTATCAGATAAGGGGCAAGTTTCGTTTGTATTCAGTGAGTGGTCTTTTAAAACTTGTTTTACTATGCATTGCTTTGTAAATGTCAGACATGAGGCACCTTGTTGACCTGTACTACTCTGTTTACTCTACTGCAGCTATTACCTATCAAGTTCGGCTTGCCGGATATTTTGTTGACCACTTTATGGATCAGTATGAGTGGAGTACCGGGTTTAAAACCCGGTTCGGACTATATCACGTGGAGTTTGACCGAAAGGACCGAATGCCGAAAGCCTCTGCTAATTACTACAGGAACCTGATACAGAATAACGGAGAAGACTTCGACTACCCCGCGCATTTCGTACCTCAAAGTGAGCACATGTTGCTTGTTACAACTCTTACTCGTTATATATAGTGAGCTTGCTGATTGTTACAACTCTTTACTCTATATATAGTGAGCATGATGATTGTTAAAACTCTTACTCATTATATATAGTGAGCATACTGATTGTTACAACTCGTTACTTATAATATATAGTGAGCATGATGATTGTTAAAACTCTTTACTCGTTATAAATAGTGAGCATGATTATTGTTACAACTCTTACTCGTTATATATAGTGAGCTTGCTGATTGTTTCAACTCTTACTCATTATATATAGTGAGCATGATGATTGTTACAACTCTTACTCATTAAATATACATGTAGTGAGCATGATGATTGTTACAACTCTCCACTCGCTATATATATAAGTGAGCATATTGATTGTTACAACTCTCCACTCGCTATATATATGTGAGCATATAGATTGTTACAACTCTCCACTCGCTATATTGAAGTTTAGATACTCTTTTTTCGAACAATTTTGATCTAGACGATAAGTCACTCTGCATCTCCTCGGGTTCAGAAAAAAAATGATAAGTCACTATGCACGTTCCCGGCTTCACGAGGTTCATGGCTGTTTGACAATTTGTTCTGGGTTATCATATGTTTGTTATCTGGGTTATATGTTATATATGTTTGTTATCTGGGTTATATGTTATATATGTTTGTTATCTGGGTTATCATATGTTATATATGTTTGTTATCTGGGTTATCATATGTTATATATGTTTGTTATCTGGGTTATCATATGTTATATATGTTTGTTATCTGGGTTATCGTATGCTATATATGTTTGTTATCTGGGTTATCATATGTTATATATGTCTGTTATTGGTGAGGGTGTGTTCCGTTTTTCTATACTAACCATGCTCTGATGAGGGTGTGTTCTGTTTGCTATACTAATCATGCTGTGGTGAGGGTGTGTTCTGTTTGCTATACTAACCATGCTCTGATGAGGGTGTGTTCTGTTTGCTATACTAACCATGCTCTGATGAGGGTGTGTTCCGTTTTTCTATACTAACCATGCTCTGATGAGGATGTGTTCTGTTTGCTATACTAACCATGCTCTGATGAGGGTGTGTTCTGTTTGCTATACTAACCATGTGCTGATGAGGGTGTGTTCTGTTTGCTATACTAACCATGCTCTGATTAGGATGTGTTCTGTTTGCTATACTAATCATGCCGTGGTGAGGGTGTGTTCTGTTTGCTATACTAACCGTGCTCTGATGAGGGTGTGTTCTGTTTGCTATACTAACCATGCTCTGGTGAGGGTGTGTTCTGTTTGCTATACTAACCATGCTCTGATGAGGGTGTGTTCTGTTTGCTATACTAACCATGCTCTGACCAGGGTGTGTTCTGTTTGCTATACTAACCATGCTCTGATGAGGGTGTGTTCTGTTTGCTATACTAACCATGCTCTGGTGAGGGTGTGTTCTGTTTGCTATACTAACCATGTTCTGGTGAGGGTGTGTTCTGTTTGCTATACTAACCATGCTCTGATGAGGATGTGTTCTGTTTGCTATACTAACCATGTTCTGGTGAGGGTGTGTTCTGTTTGCTATACTAACCATGCTCTGGTGAGGGTGTGTTCTGTTTGCTATACTAACCATGCTCTGGTGAGGGTGTGTTCTGTTTGCTATACTAACCATGCTCTGACCAGGGTGTGTTCTGTTTGCTATACTAACCAATGCTACACTGTTCACGGCATGTTTTCACCTCACATGAAACATGGATGCGTTGCAATGTACCATTTGGATGAGTTTGGCTATATGTATACCGGTATTTTATGCGGGAGTTAAATGATTAAAATGGAACCATACTATATAGATAACCTTTTTATGCATCAAATGAAGTTTAGGAATCAGTCGTACGAGGCTAGTTTCGATTATCGATTTTCATGAAATATATGATTTCTCAATAAAAGGTTCTTGATTAGGACCCAAACTGTTGCTATCTTCTTAAATACAAACGTCTTAAGATATATCTATTACCACAGCAATGTATTGTATGCTATATGTGCCTTCTTATGATTTTTTTAGTTATACGTGAAAAAGATAACTTCTTGTACGAGAATTTCCCGCCTGGGTTCCTGTGGGGCGTGGCTACAGCTGCTTACCAGATCGAAGGAGGTTGGAATGAAGATGGTGAGACATCATACATGTAATCACTCTGCATCGTGTCCCTTATATGGAACAGAGGTCTCTTGAAAGAACTCTCTGATTAGAGTAGACGTTGTTCTCCCGGTCAATTACTTTCAGAATGTCATATCAGAAAAAGTATTCTTAAAGAAGAGATTTTTTAAATGAAGATGCGAGCAAATACATATTTGAACAAGTTATCAGAGAAGAAATGTGTTCATGAGTAAGACAGTGTTTAACATTTGCCACCATTTGCACTGATTTTGTCTTGTTTCAGATACTTCAATTATTAGAAGTATTTTGCTTTAAGACGAAGATTTTATGGTGCCCAATGTAAACACAAAATCGACTTCTTTCGACACATTCTGTAATGTAACCAAAGCATAGCACGAAATCAACATACATTTATTTCGGCACATTCCATAATGCATCCGAATTATAACACGAAATCTACATCTTGTTCATACATTATAGAGTATACCAGGATATGTCGATGTTCAGATGTCGCATTACGTTCAGATGTCGCATTACGTTCAGATGTCGCATTACTCATCTGATACTTAACCCTGTACTCCATGACTTTTTAGGCAAGAAATTATGGCATCACGAATAATGATTAACTGGGTTAGTATAAATAACACTATGAACAGACATTTAACAGTGGAATCAGATTTATATTAAATCATAAGCAAATAGAGCAGATCCTGATCATATGGTTCCTACAGGAACCATCTGATCTGAGTTTTCTCTGTTGCAAATGCATGTACGTGAAAAGGCGTGCCTAGGCTACGGAGTAAGGATTCAATTATTTTAAACAACAACAGATATTGCAGTTACGACACATTTTTTGGAACAGGCGCATTTCGGGCTTGCGCATGGATAAATATTTGTTTATGATACTTCTTGACATCAGTTTATGAAACTATAGCACTTGCGCAAGTTGTAGGATGTCTAAATCCAGTATTAAAACATTGTTCAGCCAACTCGGTGTCCCTAAGAAGCGCATTGCAAACGCATGGCTGTGAATCACCTGTCGTTTTGGGTAGGTCACACAGATAAAATGGCTACCGAAAACTTCCGATTCTGGTACTAGCTCAAGGTAATTTCACGGGTAAATGTTATGTTTTATGAGCTTGTATCTCGACTTACTTATGCGGACTTGAATATAGACTCCTCTGATTACCGTTCACATTCTCAGTGACATACGCTATTCACAGTTGATCTCACTAGAACATCGATACTGCTCAAACGTTCTGATTTGGTAAACTCCGCGGATGAAGACGTTTTAAAAATTGCTAGTGGATACTAAGGTGGCATATTTTTGACTCCACTTACCACTTAACTTTCAAGAAATATGCCACCATAAGATACCTTTGTTTGTTAATATATATAGTACCTTCATTTCATTTGTAAGAATGAGCCTCGAAATTCAATTAATCTAAAACATATTGAAACGGTATATTCCATGGAATTAACTCGTTTAGATAAATTAAATGTTAAAAAACAACTGGTTGGTTTCACACGCAATTTGCTAACCACCTTAATAAGTTTAAACTGCACGAAGAGATTAATGACGCCCTTGCATCAGTTCAATCCAAAATCAATTGATACTAGAGACGACTCCTTATGGCCATCATAACTTAAGTGTTAGGAAGAGCAAGTGAACATGTCATAAGCACGTATTGCTGTACCTTGAGGATGTGTATGAAATGCCCAGAAGATTGGTATAAAGTACCCTGGTGATGGATATGAGGTACCCTGGGGATAGATATGAATTGACCTTGGGTGCTTTGGGGATGGATATTGTGTGCACTAGTGATGGGTATGAGGTGCCCCGCGGTGGGTATGAGGTGCCCTGGGGATGGGCACGGGGTGCCCTGGAATGTTTATAGGTATGAGGTGTCCGGGGATAGGTTTGATGTACCCTGGAGATTTATAGATATGAAGTGTCCGGGGATAGGTTTGATGTGCCCTGGAGATTTATAGGTATGAGGTGTCCAGTGATAGGTTTGATGTACCCTGGAGATTAATGGGTATGAGGTGTCCGGGGATAGGTTTGATGTACCCTGGAGATTTATAGGTATGAGGTGTCCGGGGATAGGTTTGATGTGCCCTGGAGATTTATAGGTATGAGGTGTCCGGGGATAGGTTTGATGTACCCTGGAGATTTATGGGTATGAGGTGTCCGAGGATAGGTTTGATGTGCCCTGATAATGGGTATTAGGTGTCTGTTGGATAGTTTTGATGTGCCCTGGAGATACACTCGGGTAGTTTTTCCCGTTGGAAACTCGCTAAAGCTCGTTTCCGACTGGGAACAGACCATTCTCGGGTTTAGAACCCACTGGCTTTAACAAAACCCATGCTTGATTCTATTATTCTCGCTTCTCAGACGTACTAGAGAACCTAAGTTACTAAAAATAGGAGTTCTAGAAATCCTTATCTGGAACACCCGTGGTCTAGTGTATTAGGCGAAATTAATACAAGGGAAGTAACTCTTACAGACTTATACCCACATTTATATAGTCAACGAGTTTATAAATTAAAATAATATAGATCTAAGTAATTAGCATGAATATGAGATTCTATTTATCATATATACATTTTAAAAGCCTATTTAGTTACCCGAAGACGTTGTTCTGTAGTCCCTTATCCAGTTATATTTTACGCCAAAACGTGAAGTAATATCATACCAAATGACGTTAATTGGTGTCCCACTTTTATGCTGCAGTTTGTTGCTATTAGGCACGGAAAGTCGTACTACGCAATGGAAAGTAGTACTTTACAAAATGTGTTAATTTACTTGTTTCTATGGTGAGAAATATAATCAAGCATGGGTTTTGTTAAAGCCGCGGGTTTCTATACCCTCGGTTGGTCTGTTCCTGTCCGAAAACTCGCTAAAGCTCGTTTCCGACTTAACAGAACAACCTCGGGTATAGCTGCTACCGTCCTTAACAAATTCGTGCTTAATTCTATTAATCTGTGTCCAGACTTATCTAGTTGTACATGTACTGTATCCAGACCGGTTGTACATGCACTGTATACAGACAGGTTGTACAAGTACTGTAAACAGACATGTTGTACATGTACTATATACAGACATGTTGTACGTGTACTGTTTCCAGACTGGTTGTACATGTACTATATACAGACTAGTTGTACATGTACTATATACAGACAGGTTGTACATGTACTATATACAGACCGGTTGTACATGCACTGTATACAGACAGGTTGTACAAGTACTGTAAACAGACAGGTTGTACATGTACTATATACAGACAGGTTGTACATGCACAGTATCCAGACTGGTTGTACATGTACTATATACAGAAAGGTTATACATGTACTGTATCCAGACTGGTTGTACATGTACTATATACAGACTGGTTGTACATGTACTATATACAGACCGGTTGTACATGTACTGTATCCAGACTGGTTGTTCATGTACTATATACAGACTAGTTGTACATGTACTATATACAGACTGGTTGCACATGTACTATATACAGACAGGTTGTACATGTACTATATACAGACCGGTTGTACATGCACTGTATACAGACAGGTTGTACAAGTGCTGTAAACAGACAGGTTGTACATGTACTATATACAGACATGTTGTACATGTACTGTATCCAGACTGGTTGTACATGTACTATATACAGACTGGTTGTACATGTACTATATACAGACGGGTTGTACATGCACTGTATACAGACAGGTTGTACAAGTACTGTAATCAGACCGATTGTACATGTACTATATACAGACAGGTTGTACATGTACTATATACAGACAGGTTGTACATGTACTGTATCCAGACTGGTTGTACATGTACTATATACAGACTGTTTGTACATGTACTATATACAGACTGGTTGTACATGCACTACATACAGACTGGTTGTACATGTACTGTATACAGACCGGTTGTACATGTACTATATACAGACAGGTTGTACATGTACTATATACATTCAGGCTGTACATGTAATATATACAGACAGGTTGTACATGTACAATATACAGACTGGTTGTACATGTACTATATACAGACCGGTTGTACATGTACTATATACAGACAGGTTGTACATGTACTATATACAGACCGGTTGTACATGTACTGTAAACAGACAGGTTGTACATGTACATGTACTATATACAGACAGGTTGTACATGTACTGTAACCAGACTGGTTGTACAAGTACTGTATACAGACTGGTTGTACATGTACTGCATCCAGACTGGTTTTACATGTATAAGTTATTACCACGCGTCTCATCTGTCTCGGACCACAGGGTGTTCGGCGCGGTCTGACCCTCACCGGCCCACCCTACCCCTATCCCCTCTACAAACCAAAAAAATAATGAAACACACTAAAACACACTTACATATGGTCAAATCATCATAAAACCCCTCGGTTTCAAAGTATAGTATAGGAAGGTAGACATGAAAATCCGATGGAAATCACCAACGTTCTTGCTATAAAGTCTGTAACTTGACTAAATATTGATCAATCTTAACAACTTATTATTATTATTATTATTATACCACATTTATATAGCGCTCTTTTCACACTGGATATGTGCGTTCAAAAGCGCTTCACATGGATGAAATCACTAACCGGAACGATCAGCATGATTATCTATCCAGACAATGAAAGATGTACAATATATATGAAATTGCTAGCCGGAAGGAACTACATGATTTTCACCGGTCAGTTAAAGATATGAAAAAGATATACAATAGATATAAAATCACTATCCGCAAGGAATAGCATAAACTGTATTAACAAACTGGGTACAGACAAGTTGACTGAAAGCCATGCTCATCAATATCACAAATTAGAATAATCTGTATTAACAAAACTTGATACAGACAAGTTGACTGAAAGCCATGCTCATCAGTATCACGAATTAGAATAATCTATATTAACAAACTTGATACAGACAAGTTGACTGAAAGCCATGCTCATCAAAAATCATAAATTAGAATAAATGGTCCGACTGAAAAACATTCCATTTATATGACTATTGTGTCAACTGTTAGCTTTATAGGTTGGCTGAAAGCCATTCCTATCCTGAACTCAGTTGCCACTGTACATGACTACTGGGTCAACTGTTAGCTTAATAGGTTGGCTGGAAGCCATTCCTATCCTTAGCTTAGTTGCCACAGTACATGACTATTGGGTAATCTGTTAGCTTAATAGGTTGGCTGAAAGCCATTCCTATCCTGAACTCAGTTGCCACTGTACATGACTACTGGGTCAACTGTTAGCTTAATAGGTTGGCTGGAAGCCATTCCTATCCTTAGCTTAGTTGCCACAGTACATGACTATTGGGTAATCTGTTAGCTTAATAGGTTGGCTGAAAGCCATTCCTATTCTGAGCAAAACTGTCCTAGTAACAAATGTTGAAAAAGTGCGTTTTCAGACACCTTTTGAAACATGCCAGTGACCTTGCGTCTCTAATGCCTGACGGTAGAGCATTCCAAAGTTTCGGAGCTGCATGCATGAAACTTCTCTCACCGTATTTTACCGTACGACTTTTTGGCACAACCAACGACAATGATCTGCTTGCTGACCTTAACTCTCTGCGCGGCCTGTATACGTCAAGCATGTCAACAATGTACTTGGGAGATTCACTGTGCATGGCTTTATATGTAAGAGTCAGAATTTTGAATTCAATTCGATGTTGAACCGGAAGCCAGTGAAGTTCCTTCAAAACCGGCGTGATATGATTATATCGAGAAGTTCTGGTAATGATGCGGGCTGCTGTGTTTTGCACCCTTTGAAATTTCCGCAGTGAGTTGTTTGAAATCCCATGCAGCAGTGAATTGCAGTAGTCTATTTTCGATGTAACAAGAGAATTTACCAAAGTCTTGGTAGCATCAGGTGAGAGGTACTTTCTAATATGGCCTATTTGCCGGAGCTGTGCATAACTAGACCTACACACGGAATTGACATGTGATGTCATATCCATTTGTGAATCGAGCCATGCACCGAGATTCTTTATACACAAAGATGGCTTGATTTTAGAGGGTCCTACTTGCACACTAACCTCTGCAGGTACTTCTGTGTTTTTGTATGAAACAGAATGACCTCAGTCTTGTCAGTATTGAGCTTCAGCATGTTCTGATGCATCCAAGAGACTACTTCTTTGAGACAGTCCTCAACTCGCGATAAAGCCTCCAGTTGACAGGATATGCCCTTGGGCTTAAAGGACAGGTATAACTGTGGGTCATCGGCATAGAAATGGTGATTAAGCCCATGATTTCTGCAGATTGAGCCAACAGGTTTCGTGTACATGATGTAGTGTTTCGGTCCTAGGACGGAACCCTGTGGCACGCTATATTCCATTTTAACTGGGGTGGACAGTTCTCCATCTACTGAGACTATTTGATAGCGGTCATTCAGGTAGGAGGTTATCCACTCAAGAGGTTTTCCAATAATTCTGAAGTCTTTTTCCAGGCGTTTCAGCAGAGTTTCATGATCGATAGTGTCAAATGCAGCCGATAAGTCGAGCATGACGAGAACAGTTATTTCGTTTCTATCTAGGGATTGAAGGATGTCGTTCTGAACTTTCAGGAGAGCAGTCTCCGTTGAATGATGCTTTCGGTATGCCGACTGATGATGCTCATGTAGTCCGTTTGAGGTCAAGTGGGACTCAATGCGCTTGTCCACTACCTTTTCTAACACTTTGGAGACAAATGGCAAGTTCGAAACAGGCCTATAATTCCTAAGTTCGTCTGAATCCAGATTCGGTTTCTTCAAAATAGGTCTGACATGTGACATCTTGAAGTTTTTTGGAACGTAGGCAGTGTCTAAAGAGGAGTTTACAATTTTCGTCAGAATCGGAAGAAGTTCACCAAGGCATGACTTTAACAGCCATGTAGGTATAGGATCCAGTTCACATGACTTGCAAGGGGATGCCTTAATGATCTGTTCTACTTCTTCTTCTGTAGCTGTAACAAAACTATCAAAAGCGTTCGTTGCATGCTGCATTTCAGTAATAACTGGTGCACTCGATACAGTGTCTGATGCAATATCTGCCCGAAGTTTGTCCACTTTGTTGACAAAAAAGTCACTGAAGTCTTGTGCAAGTTGTCTTGAGGACGAAGTCTTAGGCAATTTGATGTCACTAGTTGAGCCTAACAGGTGCTTAGTAACTTTGAAAAGACTCTTTGAGTCTGCCTGGCAAGATTCTACTTTCTCTGAGTAGAAATCAACCTTTGCCTTTGCCAACAGCTTGTTTACTTTGGCACACTGTTCTCTGTATAGCTGATGGTCTATTGTGAGTCTGGATTTTCTCCAATTTCTTTCCAACTTTCGCCGTGAATGTTTCGCATCGTGCAGTTCCTGGGTATACCACGGACATGATGGTCTGAGCGTTATGGTTTTAGTACGCAATGGTGCATGTTTATCGGCAAGTGCCTCCAGCGCTTGGGTATATGTGTTAACCAGCTCATCAACATCTGTCATTTGCAAACTTGCTTTGATGGGTTCAGAGTTTATGAGATCTGTTTTAAATGAGTCAACATTAATTGCTCTAAGTTTCCGAAATAAAACAGTTTTTCTCACTGTTGGAGGTTTAGCCGCCTTTGCTTCGAAAGTTACGGAAAAATGATCGCGCGAAACTTTACCAGTGCCGTCAGATAGTCCTGGATCGGCGTCCTCAATATTTGACACACAGTCATCACCGTTTCTCGTGATAATAACATCAAGGGTATGTCCACCTACATGAGTGGCTTCATCCACATGTTGTTGCAATCCAAATGACTCTAGTGTACTAACAAAGTTAACTGTGTTCCTGTCACTTTGATTGTCAAGATGGATGTTTAAGTCCCCTACAATGATGACTGGTCTGTCACAAGTCACAAATTTAGATAGGAAAAGTGGCCATTCATTATCAAGAAAATCTCCGGTTTTAAGGCCATTACCCCGCGATGGCGGTGGTCTGTAAACGACTACTAGGCGTAGAGTGAAATCTTGGATACTTATGGTGCAGTCCATGTACTCAAAATTTGAGAAATCGCCATCTTTTGTTGACGAATGGAGACGAAGTCCTATTGAAGTCTTATGTATGACTGCCACCCCGCCGCCACGGTTGCCATTGCAGCGAGGGACATGGTCAATTTTGTAATTGGTGGGAACTAGTTCACTTAGGCACGATTTGTCTACAGAACTACCGAGCCAGGTTTCTGTAACGGCTACCACATCTAAGTCATTTGAAACAATATAGTCGCAAATAGAGAGAGCCTTGTTTTTGACTGATCTAGGATTTATGCTGCATACTTTTACAAAAGTCTGAATTCTGGCTGGTGTTGGAGGTTCGCGTTTCACAAGTACAAGATTGTCCGTTTCTCTGGAAAAGGGCACTGCTGAAAATTTACCAGTGTTTCTGTGAGGTTTTGAAGCAGTAGGTCTGATTATCTGGGGTAACTCTTTCAAGTGACAGAAATTTACACCAGCAGATGGAATTTCCCTTTTGATCTGCCGGTTTCCAGAAACAATTGGAATTGATTGGGGTATTTCCCTTAATTTGTTTAAATGAACACCTTTATTTACATCCCAAAAACGCTTTGTTCTCTTTGATTTCGAGTTGCCCCCTCTCGAACCCCTAAATTTAGCTAAGCCAAATTGCCCGAAGTCTAACAGTCCTAGCTGTTTTAATCTTGATACTAATAGGTTGCTGGGTTTTAAATTGGGTGATAATTGCCCTATAAAAGAAAGATCACACCTTGTATAAGTAATCCGCTTCTCCACTAATCCACTTCTCATCTCCACCTGCATATCCTGATGCCTGGGGCTCACACATTTGGTTTTAAAAGTCCAATATTGCACAAAATTGTTTTTATTAAATTCACTTTTTCCTGTCAAATCACACAACAGAATCGCCTAAAAAGTACATCAATCTGTTCACAATCCCTTCATGCACAATTGTGCCACGTATCAGAAAGTTTTATAAAGTATTTTCCTCTTAAAACTATGCAAAATATCAGAGCAAAATTAATGCAGCCTTCACACTTTGGCGCATTGCGTTTTTATGGCTCTTTTTCGTGGATAAATGTTTCTATTAAAATGAAAAACAACAATAACCAGTGCCCTTCCAATACAATAGTTATGCCTTTTCAAACAACAAACACACTTTGGTCGGACAAGATACGATATTGTCTATAGACAATCTCCTTGCAGAGTTGTCGTTCGTTACTCTCACATACACCTTTGCGATGGGCTCATGCCAAGAATCTTGGCAAACCCAATATGTTATGTTTTTGGTTATCTGGGTCGAAAGTTTATATCAAAATAGCCTGAATCGAGAATAAATAGCTTTTATTTTATCATAAAACTGGTAATACAGTTTAATTTCAGAGAATATTTGATGACCTATTGTCATGCCGTTTTGCGTAATCAAACAAAATGGAATGATGTCTGCTCAATATTTCGAAAACAGTTTCTTCAAACTGTAGGTTCCTAACTTCTTATAAGGGCACTGAAATTCAATCTGCTATTACGCCAAACGACACACAACTTTTTGGGAAATCCCAGCCTTTTGCTTTTCTGCCGTTGAACTGTCAACGAAACACACAAAACAATTTGCTTTCTGTTTTGCATGAGAGTTAGTTTCATTTCGGACTACTTTCTGAGCCAACTACAGAGGTAAATGTAATGTAGCCGGTGTAAGAGAGTGGTCTATAGAGTCGAGATCACCATTAACGTCAGCTAGGCACTTGTTGTTCCATGCGGGTAATGGAGTCAAGCACTTCCGGTGATACAGATCAACGGCGGTCATTGTTGTAATGAAAATCGAGTTCAAATTGATTTGTGAGGCACACGCTTTATGGTGGTGAGCACAGGTGTTTGTCGTGTGCTACCCCACTACCCGGCCATAATCCCCCCCCCCCCCATTTCCCGTCTGCAACCACACAGAAAAATATTGAATATTGGCCAAAATAATCTAAAAAATGTCAAAACATTGTCAAAATACCATAAAATTACATTTAAAAGTGAACTAAGAAAATCTGGGTAATAGATAATAACAAGGTATGTATCTCTGACCACAGAAAATAAGCATGCAGTCACTACGGGTGCCATAACTTTGTCAAATTCCCATGTATTCTCAAAAACTATGGCTTATATTTCGTTGGAGAGATGCCTTGAGACATGCTATTAACGAAATCACTTTACGACAAATTCATTTGAAGACATGCCTCGAGAGCTAATCTATACACAATCATGAGCGGTCTATATAGGCCTCGAGAGCTAATCTATACACAATCATGAGCGGTCTATATATGCATCGAGAGCTAATCTATACATAATCATGAGCGATCTATATAGGCCTCGAGAGCTAATCTATACACAATCATGAGCGATCTATATAGGCCTCGAGAGCTAATCTATACATAATCATGAGCGATCTATATAGGCATCGAGAGCTAATCTATACACAATCATGATCTGTCTATATACATGTAGGCCTCGAGAGCTAATCTATATACAATCATGAGCGATCTATATAGGCATCGAGAGCTAATCTATACAATCATGAGAACTAATGGGGTTTTAATCAAGGTGGTTTTAAAAGGTTATTTACCCCTCTTCTATATGAATATTATTTAGGCAAGGGTCCTAGCATTTGGGACGTGTTTGCCCATAACAATCGACTGGCAAATGGAGACACTGGGGACGTAGCCTGTGATAGCTACCACAAGTACAAGAGAGACGTGCAGATGGTCAAAGCCCTCAAGGTAAAAACTTAATTTCAAACCAACCATAGAATGATATATGAGAATAATTCAGTACTACTGATGCATTTAGGCTCTCACAAAATATGTGTTCTGCACCACTTCCGTGCTGCATTTGGTAGCCATCCGCTTTTACCATATTTATGTCTATAGTTCCCCATGATGGGTGTAGGTAAACGGTATACACCCTTATCAGAGATATCCTGAAAGGATTCTCTGATCAGCTTCTGCACTGTTTGTCTCAAAAGTTATAAGGTTTCAAATGGAAATTAGACTGCTTCATAACACATGATTTTAGCAAGTGAACTTATTTAGGCTTAAATTAGCAAAATAGTTTAATTAGGCTTAAATAAGCAAGATAGCTTTATTAGGCTTAAATAAGCAATTGAGCTTAATTAGGCTTAAATGAGCAATAGAACTTAATTAGGCCTAAACGAGTTAGAGGGCTGAATTAGGCTTAAATGGGTAAGAGAACTTCTATAGGCTTAAATGAGTAAGAGAAACATCGAGGTTTATTCAAACAGTGGTCGATTTAAACAGCTTCTTTCTTGAGACGTACATGAAGCAGCTGCTCGATTTTATGGAATAAATGAGCGTTTAAGAGGTTCTTAAGGTGGAGAGATAGTTTAGCCACAGACATCGAAAAATCACATTTAAAACTACAGAGAGACATTTTTCTGAGCCTAGTTGGTTAGTTATATTAATTTATTTGATTATTTATCAGAAACATCGATAATCCTATCAAAACCGACATTTGAAATCTATTTAAATGTGCCAGTTTGATTTTTTTTTTCAAACAGCGATTACAAGGTTATCTGTTGAACTAAACTTATTGTAATTGGCCAATCTGTGAATCATTAGCATGTCACAGAGTTTTGATAAAACTCTCCGTTTGGGAGTTATGCAATATTTTAGTTTTATGACTCCTAAAATGCTGCCTACCGCTACGTTTCGTTTGATTTTAGACGATCGAAGCAAGATATCATACAACTGTGACACGGATCCCTGACTAAGACAATGCTCTTTGATATGCCGCAAACCGCGTATAATTCGGACACAAATTACAGAAGTTATGGTTGTTTGAAAAAACCGAATCCTTTAAATTTGTATCTGTCAAAAACATGAAAAGTAATAGAAAGACCCCCATTGTTTCGGGTAATCTTATAATTATGTCTCCCCAAATATGTATATGGGGGAGACATATTGTTTTCGTGAGAGTTGTCTGTCTGTCTGTCTGTCCGTCTGTCCGTCACACTTTTTGTCCGGACGATAACATCAATATGCCTGATGCCAGTTGATTGAAACTTCATATATGGAAAGAGTATAATGAGAGGAAGTCAAGGTCCATAACTCTGGCTTCACTAATATTGGAGTTATTGCCCTTTGTAAAAAAAATCACAATGTTTTGTCAGGATGATAACTCCTATATGGCACATGTCATTGGAGTGAAACTTCATACATGGAAAGATCATGATAAGAGAAAGTGTAATGCATGGTCCTTAACCCTGGCTTCAATAAATTGAGAGTTATTGCCCCTTGTACATTTGTTTAACGCTTTCTTGTCTGGACGATACCTCCTACATGGCTCTTGCCATTGTATTGAAACTTCATACATGGAAAGAGCATAATGAGAGAAAGGGCCATAACTCTGGCTTCAATATTTTCGGAGTTATTGCCCTTTGTTACATTTTTTGTCCGATCAACAACTCCTGTTCGACTGATGCTAATGGATCGACTGATGCTAATGGAATGACATTTCATTTATGGAAAGAGCATGATGAAAGTAAGTGTCATGCACAAGGGCCATAACTCTGGTATCAATATTTTTGGAGTTATAAGCTGTTATCATCTTCTTCTTGAAAATGTGGTGTAGAAAGCGCATACAAATGAAGGGAAGTATCAGTCATCAAGTCCATAACGCTTTTAGTGACTTCCCTTTACATATTGTTTTTATTAGAGGGGAGACATCCGTTTTTGTGACAAAAACCTCTAGTTATCTATAGCTTTCAATCAAAATTTATATCCACTGGAGAGCTTATAATACGTGTGATATTTTCCACTAAGCTCCTCCCCCTTTCTTCAATCCGATCAATTAAACAAGAGGGTCTGAAAGGCCCTGACATCGCTCACCAGACAATCAGAGGAAAAGATTTTCAAAGTTTTCACTATGTGTTTCTATGGAAAACTAGCCAGCCCTGGTGAGGGCCAATTTTGACATAATTTATGTAACTTTTGTAGAGGACCTCAAGTGAAGAAAATTTAAGAAAATGTAAATGAAGACATATAACAATGCAAATCTAAAGAAGGGCATGTACAAAAGCATGTATACCCTTTCCCTGGGCAAATTGGTTGAATTTTAGAAAGAATAAATTAATCAATACTTATAAATATCTGTACTTATAAATAATATAAAAAAAATCAGATATTTTCATTACACCTTCATGAGTTATTATTATTCATATCTTTAATTTATTTTCAACCCTTCCCCTGTTCTATGTTTATTCAAAATTTAAATACCTACTGAATATTCATAGACAAAATAGTTATAATGAAATATGGAAAGTGGGACAGTGTAGCCATTTTAGAAAGTAAAGAAACATCTTTCAAATTCCATTAACAAACAGAGCAAACCCTGGTCAGAGAGCTGCTTTAGGAGCCGTCTGATCTGGGTCTGTTCTGTTTGCAAATGTGTGAAAAAAGTGTTAACATGAGGGAAAGGGTTAGCAAACATATTATAAGTATATTGTACACAAAATGAAAATAATGTAATGCACTTTGCACTATATTATATCATAAGCATACAGCAGACTGATCATATGGCTACTACATGAGCCATCTGATCTGGGTCTACTCTGTTTGCAAAGGTGTAGAAAGGCATATTTATGGAGTAAAGGGTTAATTGTCTGATTTACTGTGCAAAAATTTTCATTGTAATAGATATTTCTGCAGAGTTACTACCAACAAGGGAGACAATCCAGTTGTTATAAAAAAAAAGGGGGCAAAGGGAGATTATCTCCCTTTAAATGTATGCTAAAAATAGACACCAGCAAATGTTTATAAATAGCTATATGTAAGTCAACTTTGAAAAACTTGCTACCCCTGGGGTGGGGCCAATTTTGACCCTGGTGACATGATTTATATAACTTTTGTAGAAGACCTGAATATGATGCTATGTGCCAAATATGAAAGCTTTGAAGCATTTCAGTTTCAAGGGAAGAAGATTTTAAAAGTTCACTATATGTTTCTATTGAAAACTTCCCACCCCTGGGGCGAAGCCAATTTTGACCCCAGGGCCATAATTTATATAACTTTTGTAGAGGACCTGAACATGATGCTATGTGCCAAATATGAAAGCTGTGAGCCTTTCAGTTTCAGAGAAGAAGATTTTCAAAGTTTTACTACATGTTTCTATTGAAAATAAGACACCCCTGGGGCGGGGCTAATTTTGACCCCAGGGGCATAATTTATATAACTTTTGTAGAGGACCTATAGGTGATGCTATGTACCAAAGATGAAAGCTGAGACCCCTGTAGATTAAGAGGAGAAGATTTTTAAAGGTTCAAATTGTTGACGCCCGACGACGGACGACGCACGACGCACGACGCACACCGCACGACGACGGACGACGGACATCTGGCAATCACAAAAGCTCACCCTGAGCACTTTGTGCTCTGGTGAGCTAAAAAGCTGATTTAATTGTCGGTTTCCCATAAATTACCCATCAGAAAGCTTATCTAGTCATGTGGCCTACATAGTTTGAGGCTACCGAGAGGGGAATGCGGATAAATAGCTGCCTATTGCTTTATCACGTGTGTGCCCTAATTATCACCCCCAGGTGCCCCTGATAAGCCTTCCTCTTAAATGGCTGACTGGCTTAGTCAGAGAAAAGATCGATGGTAATAAAGTAAAAGGGGTTTATACGGCTTTTGTGGTATATATTTATGGTATTTTGTTAATGCAATGGATAAAACAGACTAGTGTCTATTCATTAATGCAAAAATATGAAAAATGAGTTTTTGTGTGTTTCTAACATACTGTGGCACCTTAGGTGGCGGTGGTCTAGTGGTAACGCGCTTGACTATCAGTCCGGAGGTCCAGGGTTCAAATCCCGGTCCCTCGGAAATTTCAGAGACGCTTTTCCGTGTCTCCCACCCGCACATCCTCTCCACCCAGGGGTTAAAATGGGTACCTGCGAGGGTCACTAGCCGGTACTGCGGCTGCATAATTGCACCATATGTTAGCAGTGCTCAATGTTGTAGACCATTGACTCAATGACCAGGGGAGTAAATGTACAGTCGGCTGAGCGGTCATTCGGATTGAAAGTAGACTATAACTAGGTACCTTTACTTTTTTAAACTGATTTGCAAACAGTGAAAACGGAATGCGTTGAAAAAACAATGATGCTACGGAACCCATTGACATTAATGCTGATCAGACCTTGTGTTCTAATTGGACGGCTGATCTAGACCTGCATAGCATGAAATGCTATTTAATTACTGGTGGCGCTCGTCTTGTTTGTCGCGATTTTTCTTTTTGAATTGCTCTGCCACTTAATTAAGGCTGGGTAATTTCAGTATATGCACGTCAGGTATTAATCCCTTTGTTCACACAAACACTTTTTCATTGAAAACAGAGTACATCCATATCAGATACTTTCTAAGGCTGTCTGGTCAGGGTCTACTCTGTTTGCTTATACAATTATAATGGATATGACTTGTACAGTTTCTGTCAATACCAAACTGTGTGTGTGTATATGCTATTATAAAACTTCAGTTTGTCATTATATGAATGTTCACAATGGAAAGAGAATGTACACTATTTACAGGTGAGCCATTATCGTTTCTCCATCGCTTGGAGTAGGATTCTGCCAGATGGCACCGCCTCGTCACTTAACGCCAAAGGTGTGGCTTACTACAATAATTTGATTGACGACCTCCTGGCCAATGGCATACAGCCGATGGTGACTTTATACCACTGGGACCTCCCACAGGCGTTACAGGAAATTGGGGGCTGGGAAAACAGATCAATGGCAGACTATTTCAATGATTATGCTCGAATTTGTTTCGAGCAATTTGGAGATCGAGTGAGTTCATCAGTTACATAAAATGTCACAAAAGCAAATGAAAGAAGACGGGGAATTTCAGAGTTAATCGGTTATAAATAATTAAGCATTTGTATCGTATTACCCCTTCTCTTGCTGCATTTTAAAATACATTTCTCCTTCTTTACCCATGCCCTGTTGTATAATTACATTTATCTTCACTGTGTACAAGTATTTCGCTGTGCAATCACTGCTGTGGAGTGCACTAGTTGCACAATCAACTTGTAAATAGTGCAGACCCTGATGAGACACAGCTCCTGTAGGAGCTGTCTCATCTGGGTCTTCACTATTTACAGGTAGGTATATTGACGTCAACAGCAAGCGAAGGGTTAAAACATGTTTGACCAGAATCTAATTCAACTGTCATTATACATTGTCATTCAGATATTTTATTTAATTGGCCCTTTCCTCGTTAACATTTATATAATAAATAATTACAGCAGGGTCCATCTAATCTGGTTCTACTCTGGTTGCAAAGCAAAAGTCTTCTCTACGAGGGAAAGCGTTAATCAGCTCTACAACACCCTTATAGATCTAGGAGTTGAACTGTTTTATGTTTGAACTATTACACGGACAACCTTATGTATCTAGGAGCTGAAATGTTTTACTTTTGAACTATTACACGGACAAGCGAGACATATAGTTTGAAGACAGTTACGTGTATAATGTGCATCAGACTCTTTATGCGTGAATATGCCAGAGCTACAGCAGGGGATAAACGACATCTGGTCGTCAACTGAACCGTTTGACATTCATCGATAAAATTAAACATTTTTATTATTACCTTATTTGACAAACAGTGAAGACCGTGATAATATTTATGTCTTTGATGATGTATTCATTTGATGGTACATTTTCTCTTAGAATGATTTGTTCGATACAATACCAGGTTCCCATGTGGCTGACGTTTAACGAGGCTTTTGTGGTGTCGTGGTTGGGGTACGGTATCGGTGTGTTTGCACCTGGTGTGAGTAGCCCGGGAACTGGTGTTTACCAAGTTGCCCATAAC
Source organism: Azorinus chamasolen (assembly GCA_963576725.1). NCBI lineage: Eukaryota > Metazoa > Mollusca > Bivalvia > Cardiida > Solecurtidae > Azorinus > Azorinus chamasolen. The sequence goes on along the minus strand of OY755240.1, from coordinate 40,531,083 downwards.
ATCATAAGGTCGCATGTCAAAGCCTGGCATACATATAACAACGATTTCCGACATCTCTACCATGGTAAGAATAACGAATAACCAGCTTGTATACACCTACAACTACAATGGGACAGTATAGTATAATAGTAATAGTACGCACCTTCTACAATCACAATAGGACAGTATAGTATAATACTAACAGTACGTACCTTCTACAACCACAATAGGACAGTATAATATAATAGTACAGACCTTCTACAACCACAATAGGACAGTATAGTATAGTAGTAATAGTACGCACCTTCTACAACCACAATAGGACAGTATAGTATAATACTAACAGTACGCACCTTCTACAACCACAATATGACAGTATAGTATAGTAGTAATAGTACGCACTTTCTACAACCACAACAGGACAGTATAGTATAGTAGTAACAGTACGCATCTTCTACAACCACAATAGGACAGTATAGTATAGTAGTAATAGTACGCATCTTCTACAACCACAATAGGACAGTATAGTATAATAGTAATAGTACGCACCTTCTACAACCACAATAGGACAGTATAATATAATAGTACAGACCTTCTACAACCACAATAGGACAGTATAGTATAGTAGTAATAGTACACACCTTCTACAACCACAATAGAACAGTATAGTATAGTAGTAATAGTACGCACTTTCTACAACCACAATAGGACAGTATAGTATAGTAGTAACAGTACGCATCTTCTACAACCACAATAGGACAGTATAGTATAGTAGTAATAGTACGCACCTTCTACAACCACAATAGGACAGTATAGTATAATAGTAATGGTACGTACCTTCTACAACCACAATAGGACAGTATAGTATAGTACGCACCTTCTACAACCACAATAGGACAGTATAGTATAGTACGCACCTTCTACAACCACAATAGAACAGTATAGTATAATAGTAATAGTACGCACATTCTACAACCACAATAGGACAGTATAGTATAGCACGCACCTTCTACAACCACCATAGAACAGTATAGTATAGTACGCACCTTCTACAGCCACAATAGAACAGTATAGTATAATAGTAATAGTACGCACCTTCTACAACCACAATAGGACAGTATAATATAGTAGTAATAGTATGCACCTTCTACAACCACAATAGGACAGTATAGTATAATAGTACGCACCTTCTACAACCACAATAGGACAGTATAGTATAATGGTAATAGTACGCACCTTCTACAACCACAATAGGACAGTATAGTATAGTAGTAATAGTACGCACCTTCTACAACCACAATAGGACAGTATAGTATAGTAGTAATAGTACGCACCTTCTACAACCACAATAGGACAGTCTAGTATACTAGTAATAGTACGCACCTTCTACAACAACAATAGGACAGTATAGTATAGTAGTAATAGTACGCACCTTCTACAGCCACAATAGGACAGTATAGTATAATAGTAGTAGTACGCACATTCTACAACCACAATAGGACAGTATATATAGTAATAGTACGCACCTTCTACAACCACAATAGGACAGTATAGTATAATAGTAAAACGACATGTCAAGTCTTAACAATAGTTGTACAGATTCTTACGCCACGTGTGCAGTTATTATTGGAAAAAAAGATTGTTTTTGTGTGGACACGATTATTTACGATATATCACGAGTTGTTGTTGTTCGATTGCCTCCGAGAAACCCCGAGCGAGTTACAATAATAACACGATATATTCAAACTCATGAATATTGCATGGCATCAATCATTAAATTTTTGTGTGTTCATTTTATTTTTCGAAGCCATATAGAGTTACTCCTATTCCACCGCCACCAATTTGTATACTAGCGTCATAAGGATGCTCATATTTCACTGACACTCATTTGCACAGTACTGTCATAATGCTATTAATATTTAACAGGCACCCATTCACAGAATGACTAACAATCCACAGTCACAATTTACACACTAGACCATATTCTACCGGCATCCAATTTCACACTACACTCGTGGTAATTTGAGCTACTCATATTCCACCTGCACTCATTTACATACTAGCCTCACAGAACTGTTGATTTTCTACCGGCACAAATTTACACACTAGCCTCACGGGGCGATTTATAATTTCTACCGGCATCCATATTACTCAGGGAGCCAATAGGGTCTACCGTGCACCCCCCCCCCCCCCCTCCCACACACACACACGACTTTTTTTCATGGGTACTGAAATGTTTAGAAAAGTGTCCTGAATCAGAATCGCGAATGTACTCAAACTTAAATTCTTTTAGAATATGTGTATTTTAACCGTTTCCATGGCAACCCCCCAGTTTTCGTAACGATGACCCATACCTACAAATTCGCCCATAAGACAGCCAGTTTTTGTCCTAAAACTATAAAACTGGTACCAAATAAAAGAAAAGACATTGTGCTTTTATTTGCAATTAATTTTTTTAAATTACCTTATTTGCATACTCATGAATATTAATGAGAACATTAAAAATAGTAAAAAAAAGTATAGAAATAACGTAAACCTTTCATTTTTTATCATACAAATATCAGAAAATAACTTCAAATGCAGTTTAACATGATGACGAAACCCCCAGGAAACAAAATATCCAATTTGAGGACCATAGCATTAACTTTAAGTACAATTTTCACCGTTTCCATGGCAACACCCTAGTTTTTCGTAATGATGGCCCGTGCTTTTATTTCCAGTTTTTTTAATTACCTTATTTGCATACTCATGAATATTAATGAGAACATTAAAAATAGTAAAAATACTATAGAAATAACGTAAATAATGTAAACTATTCACTTTTTATCCTACAAATATCAGAAAACAATTTCAAATGCAGTTTAACATGATAACAAAATCCTCAGAAAACAAATATCAAATTTGAGGACCAAACATTTAACTCTAAGTAACTTTTAACTGTTTCCATAGTAACCATTCATGTCAACTTTATCTTAGTTGGAAGTACTTGTTGCCTAACCCCATTTCTGTTTATTATGAAATAAAATAACTTCGACATCTCGAACTTCAATTGGCCTCATTTACATACTAGCTCAAAGAGCATATATTATCCATCGAGTCTCATTTACACAGTAGCCTCATAGAACTACTCATATTCCACCACAACACATTTACATACCAGCATCATAGTGATATTCATATTCCACCTGGTCTGATTTACACACTAACCTCCTAGGGTGACTTATGTTTCACCGGCAATAATTTACAAACCAGCCTCACAGAGCTACTCTGCTACTCATATTTCACCGACACCCATTTACAACTATCCTCACAGAGCTTTAATATTCTACTGGTTTAACATACCAGCCGCAACATGCACTCATATTTAGGAGAACCCAGTTACACACTAGCCTCACAATACGACTCATATTCTACGGACTCATTTGTATACTGACCACACAGAGCTACCGGTATACATTTACACACTTACCTTATAGAGCTACTCATTTCCCCCGGCACACATTTACACAATTACCTCATAGAGGTACTCATTTCACCTGTATACATTTACCCGATAGAGCTACTCATATTCATCCGGCACATATTTACACACTTCCCTCACATAGCTACTCACATTCCACCAGTACACATTTACCTCAAAGGGCTACTCACATTCTACCAGCACACATTTACCTCAAACGGCTACTCACATTCCACCAGCACACATTTACCTCAAACGGCTACTCACATTCCACCAGCACACATTTACCTCAAAGGGCTACTCACATTCCACCAGCACACATTTACCTCAAAGGGCTACTCACATTCCACCAGCACACATTTACCTCAAAGGGCTACTCACATTCCACCAGTACACATTTACCTCAAAGGGCTACTCACATTCCACCAGCACACATTTACCTCAAAGGGCTACTCACATTCCACCAGCACACATTTACCTTAAAGGGCTACTCACATTCCACCAGCACACATTTACCTCAAAAGGCTACTCACATTCCACCAGCACACATTTACCTCAAAGGGCTACTCACATTTCCCACACATTTTAACCTTAACCTCATAGCACTACTCATATTCCTCGGGCACACATCTACACACTTACCTCATAGCACAACGCTTATTCCTCGGGCACACATTTACAGACTTACCTCATAGCACTACTCATATTCCTCGGGCACATATTTACACACTTACCTCATAGCACTACGCATATACCTCGGGCTCACATTTACACACTTGCCTCATAACACTACGCATATTCCTCGGGCACACATTTGTAGATTTACCTCATAGCACTACTCACATTCCTCGGGCACACATTTACCTTAAAGGGCTACTCACATTCTACCAGCACACATTTACCTCAAAGGGCTACTCACATTCCACCAGCACACATTTACCTCAAAGGGCTACTCACATTCCACCAGCACACACTTACCTCATAGCACTACGCATATACCTCGGGCTCACATTTACACACTTGCCTCATAGCACTACGCATATTCCTCGGGCACACATTTGTAGATTTACCTCATAGCACTACTCACATTCCTCGGGCACACATTTACCTTAAAGGGCTACTCACATTCTACCAGCACACATTTACCTCAAAGGGCTACTCACATTCCACCAGCACACATTTACCTCAAAGGGCTACTCACATTTCCCTCACATTTTAACCTTTACCTCATAGCACTACTCATATTCCTCGGGCACACATTTACACACTTACCTCATAGCACTACGCTTATTCCTCGAGCACACATTTACAGACATACCTCATAGCACTACTCATATTCTCATATACTCATATTCCTCGGGCACATATTTACACACTTACCTCATCGCACTACGCATATACCTCGGGCACACATTTACACACTTGCCTCATAGCACAACGCATATTCCTCGGGCACACATTTGCACACTTACCTCATAGCACTACTCACATTTACCGGCACACATTTACACACTTACCTCATAGCACTACGCATATTCCTCGGGCACACATTTACAGATTTACCTCATAGCACTACTCACATTCCTACGGGTACTCATATGCCTACGGCGCATATTAACACTTACCTCATAACACTACGTATATTCCTCGGGTACACATTTGCACACTTACCTCATAGCACTACTCATATTCCTCGGGCACACATTTACACACTTACCTCATAGCACTACGCATATTCCTCGGGCACACATTTACACACTTACCTCATAGCACTACGTATATTCCTCGGGCACACATTTACAGATTTACCTCATAGCACTACTCACATTCCTAGAGGTACTCATATTCCTCCGGCGCATATTAACACTTACCTCATACAGCTACTCATATTCCCACGGCACACATTTACACACTAATCTAAACGAGCGACTCATAATATTATTTCAATGGCGTCCATTAACATTGACGTCAGACATTTCATATTGTCCATCTACAATGCCCATGGTTACAAAAATAGACTCCACGTGCTCTACCCACCTGCTCATTATTGTTTGCTAAATTGGGAAAGAAAGTATGTAAGTGAAATTGCAAAAATTCGTGGAGGAAGTTCGAGAAAAAATTAGTTTTACCTATTTAATTACTGTAACTTTGAATTGTCAGGTCAAGTGGGCATTACCCTGGACTGCGACTGGAAGGAGCCCATCACCACACGGTCATTGGACCGCTATGCCGCTGACCGCGCTTTAAACTTCAAGCTAGGATGGTTCGCGGAACCCATCTTCGGACACGGCGACTATCCGACGGTAATGCGGCAGAACGTCGATCGTCGAAGCCGAAATGAAGGAAGAAAAACATCTCGCCTGCCAAACTTCACAGAAGAGGAGAAGAAACTAAACAAAGGTGATATAAACCTATACCTATACTGCTTTTTTGGGCATACATCTGTACAGATAATAATAATAATAATAATCTTTATTACCTCCAGATAAGGAGAGCATTCATATAAACGGATACAAACAGTGCAATAGTGTATATACATATATAGTGAACAAACCAATGACATGAAAATAAATATATATATATATATATATATATACATATGAAGCCCCTATGTGGGGATGTATCACTGCGTGTAGTTGTTTCCCTTTGTTGAAGCCAATGCACCCAGCTATACAACGGCCCACATAATGGCATGCATAACGTATTTGGCAGAGGTACATACATGTACAGTATCCATACAACTACCACACTACCCATATACAACCCTCACCATCCGAATCCATATGTCACAGAAGCACTACCTCCCTTCCCCAAATGTAGCGAGCCAAGAAACCGAAACAGCTGACCGCGCAACAATCATGGAAGAGAGATAATGATATCACATGCGTTCGGCATTACAACAGAAATATCATGATTACCTCAATTTATCACCCGCTATCGAAACGAAGGCAGTTGAGGTATACTACACAATCAAAAATAAAGCATAATGACAATGATGATGATGGTAACGATGGTCATGATGATATCGATGATGATGATGCCGGTAATGATGATGATGATGATGACAGCAATTATAACTACAATAATATCGATTATTATCACACTGACATAATACGTAACTTCTCTAGCACTGATGGTTCAATATATTACAGCAAAATGTCCCTACTATTTTCAGGCAAACTGGAACTCCGTCCGTGTACAAAAAATGGCGAAAACCAGATAGCATATGGATAAGTTGCAAACGCGGGGAATATGAAGTTAACTTCTGAAATATGTCTTTCCCAAAAACATGATAAATGTTTTTCCATAGCCTATGCCTTGCACTTTGGGTGCGCTCACAGAACAAAGCAATATGCAGAGCAAACTCGTCCGTTAATTTATTGCATCGTTTACAACGACTAGTGTATGATCTAGCGAAGAGAAAATGTGTAAATTTTACAGCCGCCTGTGACAGCTGCAAATGCTTACGGTTAGATTTACTTAACAGCCAGAACTGACAAGGACTGAATAATATGATAATCTCTAAGTATATTGTCGGCAGAGATACGCGACTGTATTAAGGACAATTGCTTAAGTTTTACATTGTTGTTGACTATTGTCTTCCAAACTTGTCTGGAAGGAAATTCACCCGTCGTGTAGTATGGCAATAAAACATCGACAAGACCATATTTACTGCATATTCTGTCTATATCAGGTAGAAAACCGTTAAGCTTACTTTTATTATTAAAATAACTGCAGAGCCTATTGTTAAAAAACGTTTAAATTATGGCGTCATTGTCCAATCTACATAGTTGGCCCAAAAATGTAAATTTTCTTCTGTCTATTTCTGCGTCAATAGATATAGCTCCTAATGTAGTTAATACAATATCTGATCTAGAGACTCGTGATAAACCCTGAACAGATTTCAAACAAAACCTGTGGGCAATCTCAAGTGTCATGATTTCATCATTATTTAAATCTGATCAAAGTTCACAGCCATATAATACTCTGGGGAGAACTATAGTCTCATATAGACGCTTAGCTGTAATAGGATGAATACCACCCTCATATATGCCACAATTAATTACACTAAAAACGTTTTTTCTTAATTTACTTAAACATTCATTAACTATTTGTGACAAATCATTATTTTTATTGAATAACACACCTAAGTGCGTATACGACTCCTGTTCATTGACTATATTATTGCCTAGATGCCATTGTCGTTCATTATTAAACCTTTTTGATGTCTTCTCATTTGTAACAATCACTGCTGATTTGGTTGCATTATATTCGTATCTGAAGGAACACCCATATTGGTAACAAATGTTCATCAATTCTTGCAAACCAGATTTAGACAAAGACAGCAAGACCATGTCGTCAGCTGACGAAGGACATGCACTATCTAGATTATAAACAGTTAACCCGTACTGGCTGCATGCCAGTTTGTTCATTAAATCATTGATGAAAATAAGATAGAGTTGTGGGCTGATTACACCGCCCTGCCGGGTACCCTGTAAAATCGGGAACCAGATAGAAGTGTGGCCATTACTCCTTACTCTACTCTGCATATTCTGGTATAGATTATATATGGCTTTGAACAGATATGTACTAATTTTAGTATTAAACAGTTTTACCATAAGGGCTTCATGCCATACTCTGTCAAATGCTTGACGTACATCTAAAAAGCAGGCAAATAACTTACTGTTATTTTCACAAACATAACTGTTACATTCTCGAAAAGAGAAACGATGTCATGAGACAACCCATGCCTTCTCTAAAGCCACCCCGTAGTTCGTTAATTACATAGCTATGTTGCTTCATGCTTGAAAGTATAATGGACTCGTACAGTTTCAACAATACGGACGAAAGTGTTATTGCCCGATAATTACCTGGATCACTGTGAGATTTATTTCCGCCTTTGTGTAATAAAATTATATCACCCTTTTTCATATCTACCGGGCAGTAAGCAAAATTCAACATACCTGTAAAAAGTTTGGCACAAAGCTTATGCATCAGGAAACCACCAAATTTAAAAGTTTCATAAAAGATTTCATAAAATTTACATATTCATTAATACTATCTAATTCTTGCTTGATCCGAAGTCCGGAAGAGTCATTGAAATTTGCATTTTCAGACGGAGTATACAGTTCTTTAAAATAATGAGCCCAGTTATCATTAATCAACGCCGGGTCTCTATATGTAGTGTTATCAAACACTAGTTCGTTGCCTACAGTGGAATGCGCCTTGGTACGACGACGTCTTATGCATTTCCAAAATAACTTTATATCTACTTCTGCGTATCTGTCTATATCTTCATGAAGTTTCGATATATACTGAAGAACCTTTTGGCGGTGAATTTTCCTAAAAATGCGTTTAACATAAGTTAAATGACCGCTGTCACGTGGTTTCCCACTGTCTATCCATTGACGGCGTTTCGCCTTTGACATTTTACAAGCCGACTTCAATTCGTCATCCCAGTATGGTTTGAGAAAATGCTTAAATTTGGACTTAGGAAAACAGTTTTCGTTAGCACTGCTAACCATTGAAACGATTCTATGATAAAGATCATCTATCTGGGAGGTGTATAGTATATCTGTTCTCAAATCAGTGCAAAACGTTTCATTGGCGTTTAAGAATGACTGATATTTTTCAATGTGTTTCTGTGTCACTTTCTGCCAATTAATATTGAGAGTGTTTTCACTAACTGAAGGCACAAAGCTAACCGTTGGTATACTAACTGTACATATGACCGGACGATGCCTAGAAACATTTAATGCATCGTCATCAGGTATACTGCATTTAACGCACATGTCGATCTTCTCAAGGGGTATAAGTATGTGGTCAATAACAGAGCCTATATTGCCATTGTAACTGAAATTAGTACTCTTATTTCCTAATAAGTTACAGTTTACAGATTCAATATTATTCGCCCTAAGCATTGGAGAGAAAACTGAGCCGCGTTTAGAGTCTGAATTTAATTCTGCGTTCATGTCACCCATTATAAGTACAAGACCTTCTGACTAAATCTGAATAAGAGATTTTCCGTTTTTTCTACATAGCTCTTAAAAGATTTCATTCCTTGATTTGAACAGGGTATATATACTTGAAAAATATAAACAACATTGTCTGGATCAATTTGGAGCTGAGTACCTATGATCCTATCGTCCTCTATATCGAGCGGTGTAATAACAGTATCTAAAGACCGTTTCCATAAAATACACACACCGCCTTTACCAATTTTCCTATAACTAGGCAGTGCTAAACTAAAATCTGAAACCGCATGACTGCAGTACATATTGTCTATGGTGTCCAAAAATTTAGATTTTGCTCGTACAGCCAGTGTTCTGCCACATCACATATATCGATATTATTGTTACTTAAAACGCTACATAGATAAGAAGAACTAGACATAATGCCAGTGACATTCCACGTCATCAGATTAAAATTCTCCATAATAAAAAGCTAGATTTATACACAGAAGCGTGCACAATGCACATTTTAACTAACATATAGTAGTACAATACAAAAAACCAGTAATACTGAAAGCTACTGTATGAGCTTTTAACGTTATAGTAGACCTGCATTAAAAATACATTTTAGAACAATTCTGTATTGTACATTTTGGAAGGACCGAACTTAACTTCGAGCTATCCTAAAGTCGAGTTATCCTAGTTCGAGGTATTAATATGAAAAGTTTGAACTTGGTAAAAACTGTAGAATAAACAGGACCGAGCCTGAACGGACCCGTCTAATATTGGTCTAATCTAATAGCAACGGCGTGAGTAGGCGTTTATATCAGGTAAAGTGTTGAAGGCACTTCAGTCTTCATCTAGTGACACATCTTAGATTAATAGAATCAAGCATGGGTTTTGTTAAAGACGGGGGTTTCTATACCCGAGGTTGGTCTGTTCCAGTCGGAAACGAGCTTTAGCGAGTTTCCGATAGGAACAGACCAACCGAGGGTATAGAACCCCCCGGCTTTAACAAATCCCATGCTTGATTATTTTTCTCGCTGAAATACGCCCTAAAACCAAGAAAAATAACGAATTTGTGAAGTACTACTTTACATTGCGTAATACGACTTCCATATCTAATAGCAACAGACCGCAGCATAACTTTAGGCGTGACACCAAATTCTTGCATAAAACGTGCTGTTGTCGTCCCGCTAGACCATGTATTAACAAGGCGATTCTCGTGCTCACGCGCTGTTGTTGACCGGTTTTAATTATACATATTACGGGCCTAAGGTAAACAATGGACGCGAATGCTACATCGTTTTGACCTAAGCTAGGTGAACGCCGGGGTGTGAGTATTTCCAGGAGCACCGACAATGAACTGTTTTTAGTGATAGACATATTGAATGAAATTCCGTATAAACGGTATTTGATACAATCATGAATTGACGTCGAAAAGAAAACAGTGGCCCGGAAACAGCATAAATCGCCGAAGTGTCAAAGAAGTGTATAGTTTTGCTGCCGTTGTTTTGCTTGTATTTTGAAGAATTAAATTGATGCAGGAGAGCAGAAAATTGGTTTTATGCAAGAATAGCGTTAATACACGTTTGTTTTCGGGCAATAACATTTGCAGTGTCCCTCTGGAATGTTGTTGCCCTCGCCCTTCGGGCTCGGGCCAACAACAGTCCCTCGGGACACTGCAGATGTTATTGCCCGAAACAAGAGGGCCAGAATGGCCCTGAAGCGCTCACCAGACAATCAGAGGAGAAGATATTCAAAATTTTCACTATATGTTTCTGTTGAAAACTGGCTACCCCTGGGACGGGGCCAATTTTGACCCCAGGGCCATAATTTATATAACTTTTGTAGCGGACCTGAACATGATGCTATGTGCAAAATATGAAAGCTGAGAACCACCCAGTTTCAGAGAAGAAGATATTCAAAGATTTCACTATTTGTTTCTATTGAAAACTGCCCACCCCTGGGGCGGGGCCAATTTTTACCCCAGTGCCATAATTTATATAAATATGTAGCAGACCTGAACATGATGCTCTGTGCCAAATATGAAAGCTGAGAGCCTTCCAGTTTCAGAGGAAATGATTTTCAAAGATTCCACTATTTATTTCTATTGAAAACTGCTCAACCCCTGGGGCGGGCCAATTTTGACCCCAGGGCCATAATTTATATCACTTGTGTAGAGGACCTGAACATGATGTTCTGTGCCAAATATGAAAGCTAAGAGCCTTCCAGCTTAAGAGGAGAAGATTTTCAAATATTTCACTATTTGTTTCTATTGAAAACTGCCCAACCCCTGAGGCGGGGCCAATTTTGACCCCAGGGTCATAATTTATATAACTTTTGTAGAGGACCTAAACAAGATGCTATGTGCCAAATATGAAAGCTGAGAGCCTTCCAGTTTTAGAGAAGAAGATTTTCAAAGATTTCACTATTTTTTTCTATTGAAAACTGCCCAACCACTGGAGCAGGGCCAATTTTGACCCCAGTGCCATAATTTATATAACTTTTGTAGAAGACCTGAACATGATGCTCGGTGCCAGATATGAAAGCTGAGAGCCTTCCAGTTTCAGAGGAAAAGATTTTCAAAGATTTCACTATTTGTTTCTATTGAAAACTGCCCACCCCTGGGGCGGGGCCAATTTTTACCCCAGGGCCATAATTTATATAAATATGTAGCAGACCTGAACATGATGCTCTGTGCCAAATATGAAAGCTGAGAGCCTTCCAGTTTCAGAGGAAAAGATTTTCAAAGATTCCACTATTTGTTTCTATTGAAAACTGCTCAACCCCTGGGGCGGGCCAATTTTGACCCCAGGGCCATAATTTATATCACTTGTGTAGAGGACCTGAACATGATGCTCTGTGCCAAATATGAAAGCTAAGAGCCTTCCAGCTTAAGAGGAGAAGATTTTCAAAGATTTCACTATTTGTTTCTATTGAAAACTGCCCAACCCCTGGGGCGGGCCAATTTTGACCCCAGGGCCATAATTTATATAACTTTTGTAGAGGACCTAAACAAGATGCTATGTGCCAAATATGAAAGCTGAGAGCCTTCCAGTTTTAGAGAAGAAGATTTTCAAAAATTTCACTATTTGTTTCTATTGAAAACTGCCCACCCCTGGGGCGGGGTTAATTTTGACCCCAGGGACATAATTTATATAACTTTTGTAGAGGACCTGAACAAGATTATATGTGCCAAATATGAAAGCTGAGAGCCTTCCAGTTTTAGAGGAGAAGATTTTCAAAAATTTCACTATTTGTTTCTATTGAAAACTGCCCACCCCTGGGGCGGGGTTAATTTTGACCCCAGGGACATAATTTATATAAATTTTGTAGAGGACCTGAACAAGATTATATGTGCCAAATATGAAAGCTGAGAGCCTTCCAGTTTCAGAGGAGAAGATTTTCAAAGATTTCACTATTTGTTTCTATTGAAAACTGCCCACCCCTGGGGCGGGGCCAATTTTGACCCCAGGACCATAATTTATATAACTTTTGTAGAGGACCTGAGCATGATGCTATATGCAAAATATGAAAGCTGAGAGCCTTCCAGTTTCAGAGGAGAAGATATTCAAAGATTTCACTATTTGTTTCTATTGAAAACTGCCCACCCCTGGGGCGGGGCCAATTTTGACCCCAGGGTCATAATTTATATAACTTTTGTAGAGGGCCTGAACATGATGCTCTGTGCCAAATATGAAAGCTAAGAGCCTTCCAGTTTCAGAGGAGAAGATTTTCAAAGTTTTCACTATTTGCTTCTACTGAAAAATGCCCACCCCTGGGGCGGGGCCAATTTTGACCCCAGGGCCATAATTTATATAACTTTTGTAGAGGACCTGAGCATGATGCTATATGCCAAATATGAAAGCTGAGAGCCTTCCAGTTTCAGAGAAGAAGATTTTCAAAGATTTCACTATTTGTTTCTACTGAAAACTGCCCACCCCTGGGGCGGGGCCAATTTTGACCCCAGGGCCATAATTTATATAACTTTTGTAGAGGACCTGAACATGATGCTCTGTGCCAAATATGAAAGCTGAGAGCCTTCCAGATTCAGAGGAGAAGATTTTCAAAGTTTTACTATATGTTTCTATTGAAAACTTCCCACCCCTGGGGCGGGGCCAATTTTGACCCCAGGGTCATAATTTATATAACTTTTGTAGAGGACCTAAGGATGATGCTATGTGCCAAAGATGAAAGCTGAGAACCCTGTAGATTCAGAGGAGAAGATTTTTAAAGGTTCAAATTGTTGACGACGAACGACGAACGACGCACGACGCACGACGCACGCCGACGGACGACGGACGACGGACATCAGGCGATCACAAAAGCTCACCCTGAGCACTTTGTGCTCTGGTGAGCTAAAAACGTTTATTAACCCTCTAATGACGTCATTTGTTATGACAACCACAAACATTACGTTTTGGCGTAAATATAAATGACTGAGTGACTACAAAACAACGTCTTCGATTAATTAAATAGGCTTTTAAAGTGTTTATATGATAAATAGAATTTCATATTCGTGCTAATTACTTATATTAATTTCAATTCATAAGGCTGTTGCCTATAGAAATGTTGGTATAATTCTGTAAGAAGTCCTTCCCTTGTATTGATTTTACCCAATCGCGCGTATGAATACACTAGTCACGGGGTGTTCCAGATAAGGATTTCTAGTACGGCTATTTTTAGTAACTCAGCTTATCTAGCACGACTGAGAAGCGAGAATATTAAATAATGACTGAGCGTTTTTAACAAACTAAGCACTGAACAAATACAGGTGATATATACGAGAACTCTCTGTACTTATTAAGACGCGTGAAAATGTTCCTTTAACAGTCACAGAGCGGGTAAGGCAGCGATGTTCTGTAAAGTTAACCCTTTATATGATATAAACGCCTTTCCGTGCCTTTACAAACAGTGTAGATTCGGATCAGACGGCTCCCAAAGAAGCTGTCTTATCAAGATCGGCTCTGTTTGCTTATAGAATAACATCGATGATTCTACAGTTTCTGCCATGGTCAACACTTAACTGTGTTCATATACCAGGATAAAAAGTTGACTAATTTATGGTCACGATGTCGCGAATCCTTGCATACATATTCATGAGGTAAAGGTTAACGTAAATTAGGTCGCGGTAATGTATACACGTTAAACAATATGAACACATGTGTATGTCAATATGCACACAGTCATATGTAACTACGCTGATCAATATGTACATATGCATATGTAGCTACGCTGATCAATATTACACAGACATATGTAACTAAGCTGATCAATATGTACACAGACGTATGTAGCTACGCTGATCAATATGTACACATACATATGTAACTACGCTGATCAATATGTACATAGACATATGTAGCTACGCTGATCAATATGTACATAGCCATATGTAACTACGCTGATCAATATGTACATAGACATATGTAGCTACGCTGATCAATATGTACACAGCCATATGTAACTACGCTGATCAATATGTACATAGACATATGTAACTACATTTGTACGCTGAACAATATGTACGCATGCATATGTACCTACGCTGAACAATATGTACATATGCATATGCACCTATGTGGAACGCCTTAACTGTTTTAAATAAGCAACTAGTATAGGATAAAGATAAAACATTGATATATCAATGTTTTATCTTTATATATCAAATGTTTATCTTTATCTCATAATAGTTGCTTATATAAAACAGTTAAGACGTTACATATACCTACGCTGAAACATATATACACATGTGAATGTACCTACGCTAAAAAATATGAGCATATGTGGATCAGAATCGATGTTCTTCACTTAACGCACTTAACGGTTACTCATGGATATGCACCAAGTAATAATGAAATATATCAATATAAGTAAATAAATCTTTATAAAGACATCATGAGCAAGGGGAATATAACATCATGAGCAAGGGGAATATAAGTACTAGTAACCGAATCTTTATAATTACACCATGAGCAAGGGGAATATAAGTAACTGAATTTGTATAATGACATCATGAGCAAGGGGAATATAAGTAACTGAATTTGTATAATGACATCATGAGCAAGGGGAATATAACATCATGAGTAAGGGGAATATAAGTAACTGAATCTTTATAATGACATCATGAGCAAGGGGAATATAAGTAACCGAATCTTTATAATTACACCATGAGCAAGGGGATATAAGTAACTGAATTTGTATAATGGCATCATGAGCAAGGGGGATATAAGTAACTGAATTTGTATAATGACATCATGAGCAAGGGGATTATAAGTAACTGAATCTTTATAATGACATCATGAGCAAGGGGAATAAAAGTAACTGAATCTTTTTATGCTTTATTCTCCCCGTCATAGGTATGTGAGGGTTGGGGAGGACCATCCCTCATCATACCTTGCAATCATTTGGTAGATTAGTAGCATTGATTCGTGTTTATGGTAAGTATAATGGTTACATAAGTTAACAAACAGATAAAATTAAGGTAACCAATTTTAAACAATGCTGTTTCAGCAAAAATGTGTTATTGTTTTATATTTTATACAACTACTGACGGAGAGTTTCTATGTATTTGATAATAAATAAGAAAAAAGTGAAAAAATACATATATAATAACTGAATCTTTATAATGACATCATGAGCATGGGGAATATAAGTAACTGAATCTGTATAATGACATCATGAGCAAGGGGAATATAAGTAACTGAACCTTTATAATGGCATCATGAGCAAGGGAATATAAGTAACTGAATTTGTATAATGACATCATGAGCAAGGGGAATATAAGTAACTGAATCTTTATTATGACATCATAAGCAAGGGGAATATAAGTAACTGAATCTTTATTATGCATCATAAGCAAGGGGAATAAAAGTAACTGAACCTTTATAATGGCATCATGAGCAAGGGGGATATAAGTAACCGAATCTTCATAATGGCATCATGAGCAAGGGGAATATAAGTAACTGAATTTGTATAATGACATCATGAGCAAGGGGAATATAACATCATGAGCAAGGAGAATATAAGTAACTGAATCTTTATAATGACATCATGAGCAAGGGGAATATAAGTAACCGAATCTTTATAATTACACCATGAGCAAGGGGATATAAGTAACTGAATTTGTATAATGACATCATGAGCAAGGGGGATATAAGTAACTGAATTTGTATAATGACATCATGAGCAAGGGGATTATAAGTAACTGAATCTTTATAATGACATCATGAGCAAGGGGAATAAAAGTAACTGAATCTTTTTATGCTTTATTCTCCCCGTCATAGGTATGTGAGGGTGGGGGAGGACCATCCCTCATCATACCTTACAATCATTTGGTAGATTAGTAGCATTGATTCGTGTTTATGGTAAGTATAATGGTTACATAAGTTAACAAACAGATAAAATTAAGGTAACCAATTTTAAACAATGCTGTTTCAGCAAAAACGTGTTATTGATTTATATTTTATACAACTACTGACGGAGAGTTTCTATGTATTTGATAATAAATAAGAAAAAAGTGAAAAAATACATATATAATAACTGAATCTTTATAATGACATCATGAGCATGGGGAATATAAGTAACTGAATCTGTATAATGACATCATGAGCAAGGGGAATAAAAGTAACTGAACCTTTATAATGGCATCATGAGCAAGGGAATATAAGTAACTGAATCTGTATAATGACATCATGAGCAAGGGGAATATAAGTAACTGAATCTTTATTATGACATCATGAGCAAGGGGAATAAAAGTAACTGAGCCTTTATAATGGCATCATGAGCAAGGGGGGTATAAGTAACTGAATTTGTATAATGACATCATGAGCAAGGGGAATATAACATCATGAGCAAGGGGAATATAAGTAACTGAATATTTATAATGACATCATGAGCAAGGGGAATATAAGTAACCGAATCTTTATAATTACACCATGAGCAAGGGGATATAAGTAACTGAATTTGTATAATGACATCATGAGCAAGGGAGATATAAGTAACTGAATTTGTATAATGACATCATGAGCAAGGGGATTATAAGTAACTGAATCTTTATAATGACATCATGAGCAAGGGGAATAAAAGTAACTGAATCTTTTTATGCTTTATTCTCCCCGTCATAGGTATGTGAGGGTGGGGGAGGACCATCCCTCATCATACCTTACAATCATTTGGTAGATTAGTAGCATTGATTCGTGTTTATGGTAAGTATAATGGTTACATAAATTAACAAACAGATAAAATTAAGGTAACCAATTTTAAACAATGCTGTTTCAGCAAAAACGTGTTATTGATTTATATTTTATACAACTACTGACGGAGAGTTTCTATGTATTTGATAATAAATAAGAAAAAAGTGAAAAAATACATATATAATAACTGAATCTTTATAATGACATCATGGGCATGGGGAATATAAGTAACTGAATCTGTATAATGACATCATGAGCAAGGGGAATAAAAGTAACTGAACCTTTATAATGGCATCATGAGCAAGGGAATATAAGTAACTGAATCTGTATAATGACATCATGAGCAAGGGGAATATAAGTAACTGAATCTTTATTATGACATCATGAGCAAGGGGAATAAAAGTAACTGAACCTTTATAATGGCATCATGAGCAATGGGGATATAAGTAACCGAATCTTCATAATGGCATCATGAGCAAGGGGAATATAAGTAACTGAATTTGTATAATGACATCATGAGCAAGGGGAATATAAGTAACTGAATCTTTATTATGACATCATGAGCAAGGGGAATAAAAGTAACTGAACCTTTATAATGGCATCATGAGCAAGGGGAATATAAGTAACTGAATTTGTATAATGACAGCATGAGCAAGGGAATATAAACATCTGAATCTTTATAATGCCATCATGAGCAAGGGGAATTATTAACATGCCACACACTGTACATATATATTATTTAATCAACAGGAGTCGTCTGATCTGGGTCTACTCAGGCGTTAACATGCGTCTCTATGAAATAAAGGGACTAAACATATCGTAATGGCGTATTCCAAAATATATGGTATGAATCTAATTTTCATTTCAAAGGGTTTTATTGAACTAATACTTCTGTAGATGTGACCGTTGGGAAATAATTTGTTAAGCAAACAGTTCAAACACTGATAAGAACTCCCCTCGACAGGCACATTGGACATTGATTAATGCTGCCTCAGATTTGGCACACTGGACATTGGTTAATGATCCGTCCTATTTGGCACACTGGACATTGGTTAATGATCCGTCCTATTTGGCACACTGGACATTGATTTATGCTCCCTCTTATTTGGCACACTGAACACCGGTTAATGATCCTTCTTATTTGGCACACTGGACATTGGTTAATGAACCCTCTTATTTGGCACACTGGACATTGGTTAATGATCCCTCTTATTTGACACACTGAACATTGATTAATGATCCCTCTTTTTTGGCACACTGGACATTGATTAATGATCCCTCTTATTAGACACACTGGGTTATTGGTTAATGATCCCTCTTATTAGGCACACTAGACATTGGTTAATGATCCCTCTTATTAGGCACACTTGACATTGGTTAATAACTAATAAAATCGACTTTTTATAATGGTACAGTTGAACTTCGATATCTCGAACTCGGATAACTCGAACTCAGAGATAACTCGAATAAAAAGTTCAGTCCTTCCAAAACTTACAATACAGAATTGCTCTAAAATGTATTGCTACAGATATCTAGAAACACATGTGGCAGCTTAATACAGATCTAAAGTAATGCTGAAAGCTCCAACAGGAGCTTTTAACATTACTTTAGACCTGTATTAAGCTGTGGCCTTGAGAAATTGTTCAGATTAGAAATCGGATGACTACACTTTTTTTTGGTACTGGAAGAAATTGTAGAGCCAGATCTGTTATAATTTCATAAGCAAACAGAGCAGATCCTGATCAGATGACTCCTATAGAACCGTATGATCAGGATCAGACAGTGTGCCTAATAGTCCATGAGCCATTAGGGTTGGTCGGTACCATCTCAGGGGAATAATTCCCATTGTGATATTTTACATCATATACATCTATAGAGTGAGAAAATATGTGATAGCATTGCATCGATGGTAGCTTTCTATGTGTTAATGCGTTTTATATTATGCTATACAATATCCGCATTTCGAGACAAAATTATCAATGAAAAGTAAAGCTAACGATTTCAGATTTACAACATTTGGTATCATACCCCAACAACGAAATTATGATGGTATACCTGAATCAGGTTGTCAGTCTAACTGTCCTTCCATCTGTCCACCCCATATGTCTGTTCCTCTATCTGTCCGTCCATTCATCCATCTGCCTATCTGTCCATTAATAGACGCAAGTGTCCCAATGTAAAAGTTTGCTTAACACTTGATATTCTTATTATTTTAGTAACCAATGCACTTGCTAGTTATGCCCCCCAAGTATAGTCGGGGACATGTTGTTTTTGTGTGTGGTGTCCGTCTGTCCATCCGTATGTCTGCAGCCCCCTCCCCCCCCCACACACACACACTTCCGTCCGTCCGTTCTTCTGTCCGATTTTAGTTTATCCGTGCGGTTTGTCCAAAACCTTTGATCGGATTTTCATGAAATTGATCAGCACTATGCCTTGTTTAGTTTATCTAATTTATGTTCCGGTTCAATGATTTTCTGCAGAGTTGTGGGACTTTGATTTTTATGCACCCCAACGGCGGGCATATAGTAATCGCATTGTCCGTCATTCCGTCCGTCCGTCCTTCCATCCATCCGTCCCAAATTTCTTGTCCTTTCTATAACTTTTTTTTTTATCTGTGAATTGATTTCAAAATAACCTGGCACAAGTGTGATGTATCGCGTTTAACTCCCTGGTCCGTGGGTCAAAGGTCAAGGTCATCCTTCAGGGTCAAAGGTCGGGGCATACTGTTTCACAAACACATCTTGTTTTACATTGAAATTTTGTCCTCGCGGTTTCTCCAAGACATGTTGTCGGATTTTCATTAAACTTAATAAGATTGAACTGCACTACGCCTAGTTGTGCTTATATTATTCCTGTTCAGGTTCGACGATGTTCTACAGATTTATAGGACTTTGAAAATTGTATATGGGAAACTTTGTCCGCGCGGGGATGGGGGACATCAATTTTTGTATAAAAAAAATTCTAGTTTCATTTGGACCTGATCATTATTTATTTATTGGTCCAGTTTCCACTTTATCCCGAAATAAACTAGTAGCCTGTAAGATGGGATGTGGCGGGGTGAGAATATTTATTATCATTAGCATTCGTTGCTTACCATTTTAGTTAGACCATATTTAGCTCTAAATTGTTTTATTGTCATTATCTTTTGAATTAAAGAGATTAAAATATCCTCAAACTTTCTGTCTGATGAAGATATGTGGGTATGGGCTTTTGTTGTGTTCATATTTTTCTTGTGACCGAATGTACGTGTAGAGTCAAACAAAATACTCAGTAGTATGTTATTGAAGAATGTGGATATTGTCTTTCATTTTGAATCTGCCACATTCAAAGAAATCACCCGTATTGGTTCGTACACAATTACATATTCCTAGATGAACCATGGGTCATTCTTGATGGACATCTGTGTCAATCTTACATACATGCTTTCAGTGATTTCATTGTCGCACGGAGGTATCCAATACAAAACACAATACAGATCAATTACATTTTTGCATTTATGATCAGGAGTTTAATATGTAGGATGGAGAATGGCACATCTAAATGACATGTTGTTTAAAATTAGAACAAGGGGCAGTTGAGTTAAAAAGTTACCCAAAGCCCCAGTGTCCTTTCTCTGAAAACGTTTTTTATCTCTGACCGTGCATTGTCACTGACACATAAATTACAGAAAAAATATTATCATATCATTGTTCTGCCAGATTTTCTTCAAGATGATTCCCATCAGACTGAGGTTGAAGGGATTGCTTTAAACGTTATTACAAAGGTTTTAATATGATTCAATATGTAAAAATAGTCAAAAAGGGAGGGCCACATACGAAATTGCACCGCACCAAATACCATCAAACAAGAAACGGTATAGCCACAAGACAAAACATAACAGGACGCATATCAAGACAAAAACATTAAACATTAAGCATATTAAACAACAAAGTTGACCATAGGCTGAAAGCAGGAGTACCGCCTTGGAACGGTCAGTAGCCAAAAACAGCTAAAGTTTCACATTTGCTTTGCACTTGGCATATGAAGGTAGCTCTAAGATATGTTAACCTGGTGATAGGATAATGTATCGATCTGCTAAATAGTAATTTTGACAGGGAATGTTGAAGAACGTGAGAACAATGGCGTTCTTCTGCTCTCCTCCAATCTCTCCTGTTGGATCATTGATAGCCCTATGTGGCAAATGAATGATAAAACTAACGTAAAGCAAATATACTTAACAAACAATCACCCTACTTACAAATACATGCATTCTCGACGGCTACTGACATAAGTGTAGAGTCATTATAGGCATTCCCAATAATTTAATACTGTTCGAAAGTTGGTTGCCTGACCACCTATCCAATGCACAAATAACATTGCCTAAGCTATAATAATTTTGAAAATTTGGATTCTGAATTACATCCTGGTCGTTTGTATCTTTGCGAGCGCTATGCAAAGTTTTCGCTGCATAGTTGTTGAAGATTACCCTTCATCATCGCACAGCAAAGGTCGCGTCTGGCATTACCTACACATTTTGGTGAATGTAGGAGACAGACAAATGGCTGCACTTCAGGTAACAATTTGAAGCAGATCTCCTATTTCTAACCAATTTAAGGACTTTGCTTAGGGATTTTCTTTCCTGATCGGGAATCCCACTGTGCTTGCCTTACTATTATAATTAAGGCCGTGCCAATGCAAAGTTACACACAAACTTATATTTTAATACTGATGGTAATCTTTCTGATATCATGGAGTCATTGCTCCAGTCCCGCATTTCTAATATAGTGGGACTCTGGTGTATGTATCAGCATGAAAAGCCAAATACATTACAAAGTATTTTGTGTTCTCTGACCAGGTTATAAAAACTTGATTTACTACTTCAGTTGCATGGGCAGACTCTCATCTACTTCATCCAGTTAGTACTGAAGTGACAGGACCTTCTCATTGTCATTAAATGTGTTTGATGTATCTTTCTTTTGCCAATGCAATGGTTGACTCTATTTATTTAGAAACCTCCCCAAATGCTTCTTAATCTGTTTATTTGTTATGCTTAGCATCTAATGACCAGACTCTCTACTTCAAGTCATCACCACAGTTTTTGATTAATTTTTCCCTTCATAATTCAAACATAATGTATATTCTATCACGGCCAAAGATTTTATACCACATTGATAATTAATTTCTGTTTGAGCAAACTCTTATCCTATCTACTATTGCAGCACAATAACATGTACTTGGACATTGTTTACACTAGTCAATTTCTTCTGCAAATCTATCTTACTAATGTGTTATTGTTGCTTATGTCTAGCATATCATGAATTCCTTTAGCCATTATGTTTCAAATGGAAAACAAATTGTTAAACTTTGTGTTGGAGGTTCCCTCTCGTGTTTTGTCATTGCTTGTTGCTTTTGAAAATCCTAAATATCACATTCTATGAATCCAAATGAATGTCGTGCAATTCTTTTAACCAGAACACACCTGACTAAAATCTGCATTACTTACTGATTACTCAATGTTTTAATATATTTTCACTTCTCTGTCTTTACTGTCCAAATGTATCACCAGTACCCGATGATTATTAAGTCCTTGACCTTTGCCATCTTGTGCTAATAGATGCAGTAGAGACAGAATTGGATACAGCAACTCTGATTTCATTGATTCTTTAACGTGTTTAGTGTATAGAATTGAAAACTGCAACCCATACCCAGTAACAATAACCAGACATCGGGCCAACCAGCCCACCTTAGTACCATTTTGAAAGTCTTTGGTATGACCCGACCAGCGATCATACTCACATCGTCCTGCCCGAAAGCGAACGCTGAACCATCTGAGCTAACTGAAATGCTGACCTTAACATGTACCAATGGACAAACTAACGGATGGTCAGACAAAATACGTTTTACTTCAAATTACTTTGAAGTGAAAACAGAATGTCTACATATAAGCATGCTAGATATGGTAATCACCATTTTATGCTCCTACATATATCTCGCAACGTTTATGTTTCCAACTCCTCATACACCAACGGGGGCTTTGCTTCAAACTTTCGCAAATTGGCAACCTTGATGTGAAAATGACCGTTAAGAAGGAAATGTTTGTTCTGACCATTTTATCAAGAGTTACAGGTATTGGCAAATTTCTTTACCATAAAGCATATATATGCATAAAACTTTCACAGATAAACAACTTGATGTGAAGATGGGGAAATGTGTAGTAAGCAAAATTACGGGACTTTGTTTTTGGGTTTTTTTCTCACTAAAATGCATACTTGACTAAAGACATTATCATCATAAGGAAGGAGGGGGAGGGGATCCATTTCCTATAGTTCAAGTTGTAATGCTTATGATGAATAATAAATATACATGTACAAAAGTATACCATGAATTAGCTAGCTCTGAAGTGGTGAGTGAGTGAGTTGGGTTTTACGGCACCGCGACACTAAGTAAGTGGTTGATCGGATATTTATAGCTTACCTGTTACATACAAGTTTCATAAAGGGACATAATTTGGCCTAATCAATGACTGGGTTCTGGCTTAAAGGGTTCTCATCGTTAATTTGGTCGTTGATATAATGATAGTGAAATGCTGGTGAACTTTCGTGGGGCCAACTCTTAAGATATTTCAGTTTTGGCACAATTTGCGTGTATGGAAGATTTAAAAGGGACATAACTCTGACAATTTGCATTAAGAGATGCTATATGTAAGGGTTCTAGTCTGAAGTCAATTTATTGCCCTCATTACTGTGAATATACATATGAAGTTTTATGAGCCTAGTTATAAAGATGATGAAGGTATGCAAAACTCCGGAGAAATTTTACTTCAGCAAAATACATATGAATGTAAACATAATTCCGTGTACGTATGAGCAAGAATTTACATTATATGAACCACTTTTTGTGAAAAAATAACAACATTAATGAAACGTGTGTAACGACAGCTACACGCCTTTCAATTTTCAAGTAGATACAGGATGTAACAAGAGAGCGACATCAGTTTGAAATTTAATGATGTCTTTTCTTTAATGCTAGATTTAGAAAACACTATTTTTACCATAGGGTTAAAATTGGTGAAAAAAATACAAAAAGCTACCACCGATTTACTGCTATCACATATTTTCTGATTCTAGATACTTATATCTTATCAAAAAGCATTGATAGCATTATTCCCCAAAGATGGTACCGATGGCCAAAATTTGGGCCTCTGGCTCATGGCCTATAATGAGAGGGGTCCTTATCAGGATTGTTGTTTGCGGTGGTCTAGTGGTAACGCGCTTGACTATCAATCCGGAGGTACGGGGTTCAAATCCCGGTCCCTCCCGAAAATTTCAGAGACGCTTTTCAGTGTCTCCCACCCGCACCTCCTCTCCACCCAGTGGTTAAAATAGGTACATGTGAGGGTCACTAGCCGGTATTGCGCCATATGTTAGCAGTGCTCAATATTGTAGGCGAATGACTCGATGACCAGGGGAGTATAATGTACAGCCGACTGAGCGATCTTTCGGACTGAACGTACTTTACTTTTTACCTATTATGTTTGAAAACGCGTTTATTTTAAGGAAGAGTTAATGTCCCATCAACAAACAGCATTTCAGTTACATGAAGACGGTGTGTCTAGTTGAGACAGATAATATCGTTGACACATTGTACTAGCATACCTTAGACACACAGTATGCTACTATACAATATAAACGGACACTGTGAGTTAATGCAGTAGACACAGGGCATGGTACCACACCCAGCCACATTATAAACTGACACCAGACAGACCATTTATATAGAGACAGTGCGTAATACTAGAGACATATAGTGTGTTGCCATACTGCGATAGCATGCTGTAGACACATGACATAATACCACAGCCAGTCATAAACTGACCAGGGCTGACCAGTTATATAGAGACAGTATGCAATACTAGAGACAGGTATAGTGATGTCCCACTGCGATAACATGCTGTAGACACATGACATAATACCACAACCAGTCATAAACTGACCAGGGCTGACCAGTTATATAGAGACAGTATGTAATACTAGAGACAGGTATGGTGTTGGCACACTGCGATAACATGCTGTAGACACATCAAATGATACCACACCCCAGTCATATTATGATTTGACACCGGGCCGACCAGTTATACAGAGACAGTATGCAATACTAGAGACAGATATAGTGCTGCCATACTGCGATAACATGCCGTAGACAGATGACATGATACCACAGCCAGTCATAAACTGACCAGGGCTGACCAGTTATATAGAGACAGTATGTAATACTAGAGACAGATATGGTGTTGGCACACTGCGATAACATGCTGTAGACACATCAAATGATACCACACCCCAGTCATATTATGATTTGACACCGGGCCGACCAGTTATACAGAGACAGTATGCAATACTAGAGACAGATATAGTGCTGCCATACTGCGATAACATGCCGTAGACACATGACATGATACCACAGCCAGTCATAAACTGACCAGGGCTGACCAGTTATATAGAGACAGTGGGTAATACAAGAGACAGATCTAGTGCTGCCACACTGTGATATAAATATCCCTTAATATTCATCGTGAAATTAATATAAATGTATTATGTTCCAGTCTTTAGATTAAATATACATTATCCCAATTTCAAACGCAATGAAAATATAAATTACAATGAAAGGATTGAAACGAAAAAGCATAGAATGGTAGAGTTTTTCTCCTTAAGATGGTAGAGTTTTTATCCTTAAGAAAATAGAACATTGAAGTCCAAACTGGGAAAAGTGTACCCGGTATATGAGGCAAGACATATAACATCAACGGAGATGTACAGGCAATTTCCAACCTGTTAAATATCATCATGTATAATGTACCCAGAAATGTGTCCATAGGACACTGATGCCCCAACTTCAGATTTGTGTCACAGAAAGCAAGGGCCATAATCATGTATGCAATGACTGAAGCGATTTATGCCATTTTTGCAAATAAAGGACTACAACACATAAACGACTGAAGCATTTCAATGGCTATCTTACATGACCAAGATATACTGGCCACAAACATGTGTGTAAAGTTTGGTGAATACTGGACACATACTTTCACAGAAAAGGTCCGGACAATATAGTGTTAAAGTCATTTTTGCAAATAAAGGGCCACAACTCTTGAACGACTGATGCGATTAACATGGTTATCGAACTTGACCAAGATATAATGGCTACAAACATGTGTGTAAAGTCTGGTGTGGATTGGACAACTTTTCAAGAAAGAGTCCGGACAAATTTTCTAGATATGCGTTCGGACGTACGGACGGACGTACGTACGGACACGAGTAACCCTATATTCCACCACTTTGTAATGGCAAAAAATGTTACTGTTTGCATCAGTAAAACTGTATACATTATATGTTGTTTGATGTAGAATTACATTTGATTTGGCATGTTACTTATTATTATGAAATTATTATTATGAATTGATCAAGGATGGATGCAAAAATATATAGCTGGTAAAATAACAAGATGTTCTGAGTAGAACGTTGTCGACATACTAAATTTGCAATAACATCAAAAACAATACAACAAACGCAATACAACAAACCAATACAACATAACTATGCGTATACATACGTATTCAGTAAAACTCGTCAAACCGAAATTCTACTAAACATTTTATGCAGGGTGGCTGCTTAATGCAGGGTGAATGTTAGTCAGAAAGCTCATTTGAGAGCTTTCTGTATCACTTTCAACCTGCATTAAGCAGCAACCTGTCTGAAAGATCGACACTGACACTAGTTTTAACGTCTGGTTTAGGAGGGGTTTACTGTGTAGACTTTTACATACAGTGAATTGGTTTATGATTAATGTGAGAAAAAATGATACAGAGTAAATGTAGACGATATCAGCAGGGTTTCGGTGCTTCAGTGTTCAAAATTATTTCGCAGCTTCGGTGTTTAATGCTAAATAACTTCAAGTAACATTATGTTTAAAGCACAAAACCGGCACTTTCTTCTATTTATCCTTTTCATGTGTTAGTTAGCTTGAGTTTAAGTAGTCTGAGATTGTATATCCTTACTACTTCCAGTTGCATTTAATAAAACTGGCGCATGCATTTAACCCATTTCTTGACTATTGTCCTTAATTGCTTCTCAACACTATGTTGATTTTGTACCCAAAAGAACAAACGCCGTTTATCCTTTTAAAAGATATTTCTTGTAACACCAGTGTTTGCTTTCAGGAGCATATGATTTCCTGGGGCTGAACCACTACACAACCCAGTATGTTCGTCACAACCATGATAACAGGAACGACAACTACGAGGCGGACCAGGACCTGTATACCAAGCAAGATGACTGCTGGCCGACGTTAGTACAGGGCACCTTGACAGGCCTAAGACACAAATACATTTTCAAGCATGTTTGTTTGGTCCCAAGCTTCTGTCAGAATAGTAGAAGATAGGAAACAGGCAACCACATTTGAAGATATTCAGCTTAGATCTGATCAGCCGTGGTATCTTAGACAAAGTTGTTCTTGGTCTAGTTTTTAGACTTGCGGCAATCAGTCTTAAGTACCGCAAATCGGATTCAACAATCGTACAAATGCCACGTCCTATTTAAAGGGGGTGTCACACTAGAGCGTACGGCACGAACGTGTGCTCACACGAAAAAATGCTCATACGCTCGCATACGCAGATATACGCTATGGGTAGGTTAGGCATACATTGTATACGTTTCAGGTACGTCGGTGTACGTTCCCATACGCATCGGCGGAAAATAATTTTTGAACATGTTCAAAACAGTTCAGCGTATACGAGTGTATGAATTATACGTTATGCATACGCTCATCATACGCTAGGCACACGTTGAATACGTTAGAGTGTCGGTAAAGGTACGTTACTTATAGGTCAAATACGTTTCACATACGGTGGCATGAAGGCGGTCAGTAAAGTTATCATATAGATAGCGTATTAGTAACGTCATTGTAACGTATGTCTGACGAATGACTAACGTATTTAACCTATTTCTGGCTATCCATACGCTACTCATGCGCTCGCATGCGGTAAGAATACGTTACTCATATGCTCGCATACGCTACTTATACGATGATATACGATACACTGACGGTGACATAAGTTGACACACGCTCGTATACGTTTCTCATGCGCTGCATATACGCCAGATGCACGGTACGCATACGTTATTCATGCGCTGCTAATACGTTCATCGAAGATAGTGGTGGAAAATTCCGGGTTCGTACGCTCATCAGTTGTGCGTACGACCGTTGTTTCATACGCTATGCATACGTTCGTCTAATACGCTAAAGTGTGACAGGGTCATTACATTAATGCACCATAGGCGGGTCCATATGTCTAATCGTATATTGTCAATACAGCAAAATACCACTTAACTACTATTTGAACCAGACTGTCGACCCCCTCTGCACTGCGATGTGTCTGAAATTCTAGGTCAAACACTGATGAGGAGTTAAGCGGTTAACAATAAAGTGCCCCTTGCGATCTCACTCTTATCATAACGAGAGTGATCCAAAGCATTCCTATATATTTTGGGAAGGAAAAGTAAACTAAAATATTTGAAAACCATTACCAAAACGAGAACTGAAAATTGGTAAATTATAGCATTGAAGCGCTCATGTGAATGACATGATCAAAACGTTTTCAGAACGTTTCACACGAATGACTTGAATTGACAAACCTTTCATCCAAAATTTTTGTCATATTGATACAATTTTTAATTCTTTAAATGATGTCTTTAAATGTCGTCTTATTATTTCTAGATTGCAAATACTGTCTCCAGTAGAACTGACGTGTTTCTAGAGGGTGATACTTTACAATTGTGATGTGAAATACGGCATAAGACTGACCCAGTTTTTAGTATTGCTCTGTCGTTTTTACAGACGCGTATTGTCTGTGTAACTCTGAAATCAGTTTTCATGTAAAGCGATACTGTTTTTAAAATATTTCTCTCGAACAAAAAGAAACCTCTTAAGAACTTTTCTCCATTGGGCCAGACTTGAATGATACTTGACAGAAGAAGTCCTCTTATAAACCTGTGCCAAATTTCTAAAATTATGTTGATATCTCAAAAAGCATGACTGCCAGGGGCGGGGCTACTTTTCCGTCAGTCTTTCAACGATTTCAGCGCCATGATTCTCAATATGAAGTTTCTTATCCTCATACGATAAGCTCGAATTAACTGTCTTTTGAAAACAGAAAAGACCCGGATCAGAGAACTCCTGCGGAATTTCAAAATCCTGTAGCAATTCCTTAATCCTCAAAACATGAATCCACTCTACTGATCTACATAATAGAGCATTCCACTATTGACATAGCATCATTCAGTTTGTTATATACACTTTGTATTTCCTGCAGATCTGCCTCGGACTGGTTACGAGTCAACCCATGGGGTCTTCGCAGTCTGTTGCGATGGGTTAAGGACAAATATGGCAACCCACCAGTCTATATAACTGAGAATGGCATCTCCGATCCCGGCAAAAACCTAAATGATGAGAACAGAATTGAGTTCTACAAGTCCTACATCAACGAGGCTTTGAAAGGTAAACTAATGGTATCTGAAGTAACAACGAAACGCATTAAAACATTAATAAACATTAGTAGAAAAGTGTACAAATCTCAGCTTGTAAAAAACAAATCAAACTTGATCTGTAACATGTTATAATAAAGCCACATACCGCATTTCACGTCAACATATGTAATGGTTTAGGAAAAAAAAACTCCGGAAAACTGAAAAATAACAAAGGGCAATAACTCCAAAATTACTGAAGACATAGTTACACACCTTGTGCACTGCACTTGCGGTCAATGTGATCTATCTATATATGAAGTTTGAAGTCAATAGCTTTTATACTTTGGAAGTTATGATCCGGACAAGCGTGAGGGACGGCTGGACGGACATTCTAACGGATTGAGTGTATGTTCAAAAGAGCCACACAAACTGAAAATAAGCCACATAAAACCGATGAGAACAAAATATCTTTTGTTCTCTGGAATTATCTAGTCACATAAACAGAAAATGTTAGCGCGGACGGACGGACGGACAGACAACCGGACGGACATGGTGACTCCAGTACACCCCCCAACTTCGTTTGTGGGGGTATAAATATACTCAAAGTTCAAGTGGAGAAAATTCTGTAATGGCTGCCACTTAAATACAACTAACTGGGGAAAATTGTGTCTTGCACAATCATGTACTATTAGTGTTTAGTATGTATGGCAATATCAATTCAATAAGTTTTAAAATAAACCAACTCGCCATATTTTATGCAAAAATGACCAATATTCAAAGTTCAGGTGGAGATAATTCTGCAATAGCCAGCCATAAACACATGACAATTGTGTCTTGCACATCTACCAAATGTATAGCAAATATAAATTCAACTTGAACTACCACTAAAGGTGATGAATACCCCCACTAGCACATTTGACACAGAGATGGGTGTTATAGAAATAAATCACTACAATATCTGCTACTGTTTAGAAAAAAACTCCGGAAACCTGAAATTTCCTAAAGATTTCTAAGTCAATATGCTGTAATTCCGTTAAAAATCGATGTAGTGTATCAACATTCAAACTTGATCTGTAACTCATTATTATAAAGATACATACCAAATATCACATCAATATCTGCAAGGGTTAAGAAAATACTCCGGAAAACCTGAATTTTCGGAAAATTTCTAAGTAAAATCACTGTATTTCCGTGAAAAACCAATGAAGAGTAACGAAATTCGGGGGATCACCTCCCTTCAGAATTTATAATCTTCACAACAGCAGGTGTTAAGTGCTTGTGTGGCGGCCGTAAAACGTCGCCCCGTACTTCATTCTCAGTATTGTTATACCTTCTGATCCTTCGAAATCATGAATTTCAGTACTTCACATTTTGACAGGTCAATAAAACAGGACAATATATTTGCTGTGTTTTCTTGTTGTGGTGCTGTTCGGGCGGCTGTTTGTTTTGTATGTGGTGTTTCCTGCAAGACTCAGATTGGTGCTTTTTGTGTCAATTTGATATGCATGTATTTAATGGTGTCGAACAGTTTGGACCCTGATGAGACGCCGTGCTAATCAATCCCGGATCCATACTGATTCGCCTATGGCGGCAAAAGAGTCCAATAAGCAGATAATAGTTAAAATGGCTGTACCAAGAAGCAACACAGATGATAATGGTTGATACCAACGGAAAATTACTTAACCATACAATGCTAGTCAGCCTCATGTTAACATGCGGTGTATGTACATATGTTCCACGCCAGAAAATAACCCCATTCCAGCCTACACTATCTGCAATGGCCGTATATACTCAGTTCCCGTACTTTAAGGGTGTATATTTAAGGGTCCTATCTCTGTGAAAAATAATCCATTTGGAACATGTTTATGATATGTGCACTTCCTCGTGACGATTAGGGTTATCGTAAAGTGTCATTGAAATCATGCAATAGAGCACGACGGACGGAAAGTGCAATTCCTATAGTATAAATCTCCTGGTAAAATCACTCAATCGGATTAGGCTGTTTCACATCGTGGATACAGTATTGAAAAGAAAAATACATTTAGAGAAATAAATTACTTCAAAACTAGAGGAAACTTATTTTGTATTGAAGAGTTGAATTGTGAATATTTCAGCCAATTATATGGATGGTGTGAACCTCAAAGGGTACGTGGCCTGGTCACTGATGGACAACCTGGAGTGGACCAGTGGCTATACGCAGAAGTTTGGCATCTATAGCGTAAACTTCACCGATCCAAACAGGACAAGAACGCCAAAAAAATCCACAGAATATTACAGGAGACTAGTGACAGAGAACGGATTTAAGTACATGAGGAATTAGACATATACATATACCACATGTATCCGTGTCAAACTGAATTCGCAAACCATAAACACGTGGAAACTGATAGAGGACCACGACGACCTAAACTATTCTATACACTGAAGTTTTGGAGTACCGCCTGATTTACCTCTACATGTATGAGGCAAATATATAACTAATGTACATGGATCTGTCAAGGACATACATATAAATTACAAAACAAATTAGTTTGACGTGGTGACCTGTGACTTATATCACAAGTGCTGTAAATAAGAGGAGTATAACATTAGTTTGGGTGCAATGTTTTCTATACCTCTCCCTCCGCCGAACCCTATGTTGTTAGTATTCATCAGATTCGTATCCTTTGGGCACAGCTGTTTGCGTCGAACACCGAGTTTATTGTCATCTGCTGAACTGCTACAATTCTTACAATCTGTTCCATTTATGTTCTTTTCAAATTTACAATCAGTCTCAAATGATTTTGAATATTAACGAGATACGTACATGTATTAGTTATTGTATTCATGCCACTTGAATACTGCAACGTTTTGGTCACCGTGGTTGTTAACCCACGGAGCTCGTAACAAACGTCTATTGGGAAATTCAATGATCTCACCATCATTGACAGTAAGTAGGTTAGACAGTTTCAGAGCAACCGATAAAAGTGAGTATTCAATACTAAAATCATCATTTCTCCAACAAACACTATGCGGAGAAATAAAGGAGCTATTTTTGAAAATGTTGAATGACATCATATCTGGGTTTCTGCATGATTGATATGCCGATTCGGTTATCTCGATTCAAAGTGTTTTTCATGAAGTCGCCTATAAGCCTGATAAAGGTTAACCATTTCATTCATGAATATTCAATTAACTTCTTTCAAAGATTTTGTTTCATCATGACAGAACAAGTTGAATCAGAAATATGCTTTGCAATAAGCAAACAGTAGACCCTGACCAGATGGCCCTGCAGGAGCTGTCTGAGCTGGGTCTACTTTGTACATGTGTCAAACCTCGTCCCTATGGGGTCTTGTTTAAGCATGCTGGGCGTTATTTTTTTCAGTAGAAAGTACCTTCAAAATCAGACTCAGAAGTAGACGTTCTTCCATTTTATTTGAAACACGAAATCTGGGTCCTGTTGAGACATCTGGTTACTATGTATTTCATCAAAACAGCAGAGGTAATATTATACTACCTAGTGACATGCTAAAGATGTTAATAACAGTCCTTAGTCGTTGGCTGTGCATTTCTATACGGCTGATGTCTAATTGTCATATTCCATTTCCCCCATATTAATATATCATACCCTGTGTAGTATAGTGTGTTCTTTATACATGTAGCCGAGAATATTAAGATGTGCGTAAAACCTGCAGACGTGGTGGAATAGTTTCTGCTTGTGATATGTATCATCTTTAATTTGAATGGCTAAGCACGTTATATATATTGGCTTGGTGTTTCACTACCCAGTAGAACTTTCTTGGGCGGCTATTTAACGAAATAACATGGTTGCTTTTAGAACAAGAGGGCCATGAGGCCATGAAGCGCTCACCTGATATAACCCAGGGACAGGGCCGTTTTTGGCCAGGAAGTCATCATTTGTACAACCGTGTTAGAGAACCAAAAGGCAAAGCAGTATGCCATTAATTAAAGGTCTAAGCCTTATGGTTTCAGAGAAAAATGATATTTTATATTTTCCCATGAAAAACATAAGCCCCAAGGCAGGGCCAAGTTTCGCCCAGAGTTCAGGGTCGTAAGTTGAACATTCTTGGCAGAGGACCACAAGCAAAAGCTACACATTTGTAGAGGACCATTAGATCATGTTACATACCAAACATCAAAGGTCTAGGCCTTACTGTTTCAGAAGATTTTTAAAGATTTTCCTATAAAAAACTGATAAGCCCTTGGGCGGGGCCATTTTTGGTCTTGGGTCATAATTTGAACAATCTTTGTGGAGGACCATTAGATGATGCCACATACCAAATATCAAAGTTCTAGGCCTTACAGATTCAGAGAAGATTTTTAAAGATTTCCCTATGAAAAACTTATGAGCCCTTGGGTGGGGCAATTTTTGGCCCGGTGGTCATAATTTGAACAATATTTGCAGAGGACCATAAGATCATGCTACATGCAAAATATCAAAGGTCTAGGCCATACAGTTTCAGAGTAGAAGATTATTAAAGAGTTTCCTATTAATACTGATAAGCCTTTGGGCGGGGCCTTTTTTTGTCCGGGGTCATAATTTGAACAATCTTTGTAGAGGACCATTAGATCATGATACATGTCAAATATCAAAGGTCTAGGCCTTACAGTTTCAGAGACGATTTTTAAAGATTTTCATATGAAAAATTGATAAGCCCTTGGGTGGGGCCATTTTTGGCACAGGGGTCATCATTTGAACAATATTTGTAGAGGATCATAAGATCATGCTACATGCAAAACATCAAAGGACTAGGCCTTACAGTTTCAGAGAAGAGGAATTTTAAAGATTTGCATATGAAAAACTGATAAGCCCTTGGGCGGGGCCATCTTTGACCCGGGGTCATATTTGAACAATCTTGGTAGAGGACCATTAGATCATGCTACATGCCAAATATTAAAGGTCTAGGCTTTACAGTTTCAGAGAAGAATATCTTTAAAGATTTTCCTAGGAAAAACTGATAAGTCCTTGGGCGGGGCCATTTTTGTCCCGGGGATCATAATGTGAACAACATTTCGTTCCCCCTAGCCACTGATTCTTCTGACAAAATTTGGTTAAAATCAGGTCAGCAGTTTCAGAGATGTCGTTTGAATGTGTTTATTAGAGCTATAAAACGAAATGCGTTTGTCAATTATATATATATATATATAAATGTTTTCAATAAGAAAGAGCATTAGACTCAACATGTTCTCTTCCACACCATTTTATACTAAAATGTTGTAAAACCTCAGCAATCTGAACTCGACAAGAGTTAAAATATATCAAGGATGGTATTCTATATGTTGGACCTTTATTCAAAATAGATCGTAGACGTTTATCTTTAATTATCTCAAAATTACCAGTAATCACATGACCAGCTGGAGAATAGCAACATTTTGAGGTGGCACAATCTCAATTATCAGGAATATTATCATTAATATTAAGGTCGGCCACACTTTTATTATAGTTGAAAATTGTATTTCTGATGGGTTTGTTATAATTGTAGCAGATGATAGGTGGTTCTGTATTTTTAAAGTATTAGTATTTTTAAACGAATAGTGTCAATTACATTTTTGTCTCTGAAAATACCTTGGAGGTCAATAAAATCAATACCTTTATTAATAAAAGTAATTTTCAAGAAGAATCTTTGGTGTTCAGATAATCTGTCAATGTGCGGTCTGAGAACATGTAGAGTAAAGCTTTGTATCACAATAGCCGTTCCTATGAGAGGATTTGATCGTCAATGTCGTTTAATGAAGATATAGATAAGGAGCAAAGTCTAGAAAACATGGCATGTTTACCAGAAGACGTAAAGTATGTAGATCAAGAATGGTCATTTTCAAACGAGATTTTCGTTTAATACCATTTTTACGAATGCCAAGTGATCGAGATTTGCGTTTTCTTATAGAAAAAATATCTATATCAGGATCTTTTGAAATATTTCCAGTCTGGTAAATATTATCATTCAATCCTAAAGGAAAAGGTGTTTGCAATTTATTATCCAATTTAATTCAGATATAAATCTAGCTTTCGATTTAAAGCTACTTGTACCATCCTTATCATATGATAAATGCTCTACAATTTGTACTTAAACATCTTTAAAAGAATGGCCAGATTTCCGAAAGTGTTGGTATAAAAAATGTTTAATATGGAACAGGGCTTTTTCTCTCTTAATTGGGAAGGGGCCTTAGCCTGCTGATTTTGGGAAAAAATATCGCTAAAATTGCTGATTTGGTGTAAGTTTGGAATTTTGGGAAAACTGCATGATTTTAAAGAAATTTTCAATTGGGAAGGGGCCTTTTACAGGCCTCTGTTATAGAAGGTACAAAAAACCCTGTGGAAATACAGTCAAACAGGGAGAGCCACATACGAAATGACACCGCACCAAACACCATCAAACAAGAAACAGTATAGCCACAAGACAAAACATAACAGGGCGCATATCAAGACGAAACACATTAAACATTAAGCATATTAAACAACAAAGTTGACCATATAGGCTGGGTCATAGTAGTGGTTACTGTAGCATCCCCCCTAGACTTTTTTTCATGGGTACCAAATTGTTCGTTGGGGTCCCCAGAACACATTTTGAGCATGCCCCCAAAAATAAGTTTGTCCCAGCTATGTTTTATTTAACGGTTTCCATGGTAACTCGAGGTAATTTTCGAAACTACCTTGGTTCAGAAAATGCGCCATAACTTTGCTTTTAAAAGCAATAGAAGGACAAAACAAGTACCAAAGTAAAGCAGAGACATACAGCTTGAATATGATATATGATTTTATTATTATTCATAAATGCATTCTTATGAATATTAATGAGGAAGTAAAAAATGTGATTTTTTTAGAAAAAAGGAGTTTGTTGTTTAGTCTGAGAGGCTTATTAATGCACAGAAATTATTCAATTTAGGTTTAAGTTGTTCGTTGGGGTCATTAGAACACAATTTGAGTGTTTCTCCAAATAATTTTGTCCCATCTATGTTTTATTAAACAGTTTCCATGGTAACCCGAGGTAAATTTCAAAACATCATTGGTTCAGAAAATGCGTAATAACTTTGCTTTTATAGGCAATAGAAGGACAAAACAAGTACCAAAGTAAAGCAGAGACATGTAGCTTGAATATGATATATAATTTTGATAATATTAATAAATTATTACTTATGAATATTAATGAGGAAGTAAACAATTCCGCTTTTTTAGAAAAAATGAGTTTTTTTGTTTAGTCTTAGAGGCCTATTAATGCTCAAAAATTATTGAATTCAGGTTTAAATTGTTCGTTGGGTCCTCAGAACACTTTTTGAGCATTCCCCCAAAATAATTGTGTCCCAGCTATGTTTTATTAAACGGTTTCCATGGTAACCCGAGGTAAATTTCGAAACTATCTTGATTAAGAAAATGCTTCAAAATTTTGCTTTTAGAGACAATAGAAGGACAAAACAAGAACCAACGTAAAGCAGAGACATATAGCTTGAATACGATATGTAATTATATTAATACTCATAATACATTCTTATAATGCATTCTTATGGATATTAATGGAGAAGTAAAAAATGCGTTTTTAGTTTGGCGAGTTTGTTTTTAGTCTGAGAGGCCTAATAATATACAAATAGTTATTGAATTCAGATTTAAATGTTTTAATATCAACATACAAATAAAAGGAAAACATCTTTGGTTCATGTAATATTTCTAAAAACATGTATATTTAAGCTAATTTGCATATAACGTGCGTAAATGAATAAGCAATTTAACATAAACTCTATATTTAGCATTGTTTCGAGTGTACTATCTTTTCTATTATTTAGTTTACGTAAAATACCAGATATTGAACAAAAATTGACAAGAGCGGAGGATCATTACTTTGGGTTCTTGAATATTAATGCATATTTATGAATATTAATGAGATGTAAAATAAACACACTTGAATGAGCTGTTCTTTTTATCTGAGATTATTTTAGTTAACCAGTATAGAGCTTGATACTGACTGAAACAGCGATATTGATGTTCATGTATATAAATATGTAGATAATGAATATTATTTTCAAAATCATGAATATTAATGAGAATGTAAACTGTTGTAGGAAAGTAAGTTTTTCTATTATATTGCAATATACATGTATGTGAACAACACATTTCTTGTAAGAAAATACAGCAGAGGAATTGAGCCTCATGCATGTTTTATGAAGAATATTACTGTTATGGGTGTTTTGCAATGCAATAGAAAATATATAGCATCTCGACTGTAATCATCAGCTTATGTTTACCCATATTAGCCTTGCGTGACTTCTAACTTACTCGCGATGTCTTATGCATTTGCTTGATTAATTACCACAGCATGCCAGAGCAGCGCAAGGCTTCTTGCGAGCATTTCGCGACAGGCTGGACAACTCATTAAGTGTGTCTGGCCTGCTGCGGATGCTCCGCGTCAGCTCCCTGTCCAGTTTCATCCCTCTGGACAGGGGAGACGTGGGAGCTTGCTGCCCGACGGAAGAAGTATTCTTCTCTTTGGTCAGCGACTCCCTCGCAACAGACAAATCACTGTCCTCTAAAGCTCAGAAGAAGCCTGCTTCTTCTTTAAAATCTCTTTCGTCAACAGCCCCTGTGGTGCAGTCGATTCCCCAGTTGTTAGTTGCATATCGGCACCCAACTGCTGGCACGGGCGCGGGTTCCCCGTTTACCACTTGAATGGTGCCCTTTGTTCTGGTCCCAGGTACTATTGTTGCCAGGTCTCCCGGTCCGCTTGTTGCGTGGAGAGTTTTGCCTGGTCCCGCTGAATCTAGGCCCAGTTATCCGTCACCGGTCCCCGGTGTCCTGGCGTTAGTGCCTCCGTTTCATGACATCACCAGCAGACCGTTCTACCGAGCCCCAGCCCAAAGATGTCACTGTGTATTCTTTGGCCCGGTGTCCTAAGTTTGCTCTCCAACGGTCCTCCGGTGGCCCGGTCTGGTCCTTTGGACCGGGATACCGAAGTGGACCGGTAAATATACCAGTCCAATCTTTTCTACAGGGCATTCTGTCTCTACACCGCATTACAGTGGTGAAAGTCAACAGGAAGCTGCTCTGGCTAAGTCTAGACGTTCTTGGTCGTCTAGACCCTGCAATTACGCTTCATCTTCTGAGTACACTTCGGACTCCCCAGCCCCCATCCCACCCACCCCGTAGGAGGCGTAAAAAACTTCTTATTCTTCTAATGGGAACCGGCACTCGCATCGCTCTCATCGCAGATCGAGGTCTTACCATTACTCTTCTATGCGAAGACATCGCTCTGCCTCCTCAGATTCGCCGGCTGGTCGCTCTCGCTAGCTGACACTCATTCTGGGAACCAGCAAGCTTCACCTAGAGGGAGAATAGCTCTCACGTGAACCACACTTCTATGTCTGTTGCACGTCCCACTCTTCCCGGGTGCTGCCATCCATGGCGTTCACCAGGGCGGATTCTGAGGGAGAACAGGAAGACACTTTCTCCATTATGGCTCCTAGGGATGGTCCTATTTTTAAGGGAATCAGACTCTGTGGAAGCCTCTCACTCAGATTTAGACGGGACTTAGTCCTCTTTTTCTTTAGATGATTCTGAACATCAATATTTTCTATTGAGAATGCGTGTGAAGATTGTTTTAGAATCCTCCCACCCTCTGTCTGCCCTAGACCCCCGAATCCTATTCACAGGGGTCCTCTATCCTCTTCCGTGCTAGTGTCAGTCGAAAAATTGGACCTCCCTAACCTAATTAAGTCTAGGGAGTCTCTTTCTCCTTCCATGGGATTTCTTTCCCGTTTGCCTGACCTGGACGAAGATTTTTGTGCCAGCCCGGCAACTGGGTGGATCATGTCCGCTAAACTCTTACGGACAAGGGTTCCCTGGGTATCTCTTAGGCCTCCGGTTTCAAATGAAAATCGACCTGGGATGTTTTATCAGATCCCCTCACTTGATTCCGACAGTCCCAGGGCGGGCATTAGGCCTTCCTCTCCCGATCTCTCTCTCTTTCTCTCTCTTTCTTTCTCTCTCTCTCTCTCTCTCATTCACTTCTTTAGCACCGGGAGTTGCATCCAACAGATGGGGTTCGCTTCAAACATTGACGTATTATCATTGACGTACGTATTATTATCGATATTTAAGACAGGTGACAGCTTAATGCATGGTGAAAGTCATGCAGAACGCTCCTAGTGGAACTTTCTGCATGACTTTCACAATGTATTAAGAAGTCACCTGCCTAAAAGGGTCTAAATGCTTCTAAAAAGAAAATTCGAGATTAATCGAGATTTGACTGTATACTCAAAATAATACTAAATACAATGCTCATAGAAAATTGCTTATTCCTATACGCACATTATAGAATTATGCAAATTAGCTGAAATACGCATGCTTTATAGAAATATTACCTGAAACAAAGATGGTTTATTTTCCTTGTATGATCACATGAAAACATTCAAACATGAATTCAATAACTCTTGTTTATTAATAGGCATCTCAGACTAAACAATAAACTCCTTTTTTCTAAACAAAAATCGGATTGTTTTACTTCCTCATTAATATTCATAAGAATACATTTATGAAAATTAGTTAAATTACATATCATATTCAAGTTATATGTCTTTGCTTTATTCAGGTTCTTCTTTTGCCTCTAAAAGCAAAGTTTTGACGCATTTGTTTAACCATGGATGTTTCGAAATTTACCTCGGGTTACCATGGAAACCGTTAAAAACATAGCTTGGACACAATTATTTTGGGTAATGCTCAAGTGGTGTTCTGCGGACCCCAACGAACAATTTAAACCTGAATTCAATACTTTTTGTGCATTAATAGGCCTCTAAGACTAAACAAAAAACTAATTTTTCTAAAAAAGCGGATTTTTATACTTCCTCATTAATATTCATAAGCAATCATATATGAATATTATTAAAATTATATATCATAATCAAGTTATATGTCTCTGCTTTACTTTGGTTTTTGTTTTGTCCTTCTATTGCCTCTAAAAGCAAAGTTATTATGCATTTTCTGAACCAATGGTGTTTCGAAATTTACCTCCTCGGGTTACCATGGAAACCGTACAATAAAACATAGATGGGACAAAATTACTCTGGGGGAATGCTCAAAATGTGTTCTGATGACGCCAACAAACAATTTAAACCTGAATTCAACCATGTGTGTGCATTAATAGGCCTATCAGACTAAACAACAAGCTCCTTTTTTCTAAAAAATGCATTTTTTTACATTCTCATGAATATTCATAAGAATGCATTTATGAATCATATATCATATTCAAGCTATATGTCTCTGATTTACTTTGGTACTTGTTTTGTCCTTCTATTACCTCTAAAAGCAACGTTATTACGCATTTTCTGAACCAAGGATGTTTCGGAATTTTACCTCGGGTTACCATGGAAACCGTTTAATAAAACGTAGATGGGACAAAATTATTTGGGGAAATACTCAAAATGTGTTCTGAGGACTCCAGCAAACAACTTAAACCTAAATTGAATAATTTCTGTGCATTAATAAGCCTCTCAGACTAAACAACAAACTCCTTTTTTCTAAAAAAATCACATTTTTTACTTCCTCATTAATATTCATAAGAATGCATTTATGAATATTAATAAAATCACATATCATATTCAAGCTTTATGTCTCTGCTTTACTTTGGTACTTGTTTTGTCCTTTTATTGCTTCTAGAAACAGAGTTATGGCGCATTTTCTGAACCGAGGTAGTTTCGAAAATTACCTCGGGTTACCATGGAAACCGTTAAATAAAACATAGCTGGGACAAACTTATTTTGGGGGGCATGCTCAAAATGTGTTATGGGGACCCCAACGAACAATTTGATACCCATGAAAAAAAGTCTAGGGGGGGGATGCTACGGTAACCACTACTAGGACCCAGCCTAATAGGCTGAAAGCAGGAGTACCGCCTTTGAACGGTCAGTAACCAAAATCAGCTACTGGGGGGGGGGGGGGGGCTTAAACCTGGTTTACGGGTACCCAACCTCGCCCTTATCCCACTTACACCAAAGTCAAAATGTAAATAAAATTCCTCCTCCAGACAACTTCACAACATGAATACCGATGTCTGCCGAAATGAAATGATTTTAAAAAATTGTTAGAGGTAAACAAGCGACGTCATCATTTAAATGACGTCATAATTTATAACTACGGGGAAAATATATGAAACATTTCTGCACCGACATGTTTTAAAAGATAAATCGCAAGAAGATATAAATACTAGTGGATACTAAATATGTACAACTGTTTTGAAAAAGAATAAACTTGACATCGTTGACATGTACTCGATGACTATTCAGAGGTCAGAGTAACTGTGAAGAAGTCATTTGGGGTACGACAGAACTGGCAAAATACAAATATCTAATTTCCTCCCTCCGTAAACGGGTTTAAGAGGAAATCTTCATAGAGTATTAAAAGTACAAAAATGAGTCATGCAGGAAACACCACATACAGAAGAAATAGTCGCCCGAACAGCAACACAAGGAAACAGCAATTGTACATAACTATAAAAAACAACAAGAGACGCACAAAGACAAAACAAACACACAATAGGGGGAAGATGGAAGCACCGCCTTGGAACGGTCAGTGACTAAAGTCACTGGGGGGGGGTTAAACCGGTTTATGGGCGCCCAACCTCACACTTATTCCATCCCCACCCTAAAAGGCAAACAGTGTAAATAAACGTATCCCCTCTCCGACTAATGTACAACAACGGCGACGGCAAATCCAGTGGTAAAGTGCATGTATAACGAAAACATTTAAGTGAACAAACTGTATCCACCTATCGCTAGTGTACTCAATGATTGAGCTGCAAACAGAGTAACTGTAGAAAAGTAATAAAGGGTACGACAAAAACGAAATAGTACAGATATCCGACGTTCTCCTTCCATTTCTGGATTTAAGAGGTCGCCTTCATAGAGTACTAAACCTTTCTTGTCGGCGTACATGCAAAGAGGCCAGTCTTTTCCGTCGCACAAACAAAGCGGAAAGCATAATGACCAACTGTAAAGAGGTCGGCCACCAATCATGTAGTGTGCTGCAATATAGAGGGGTCATATCCCTTTTTAATGAATTGTTTTATACGTTTGACAAACAAAGTATCAAAATATGTGTGTCCAATAATTTTTCGAAGTTTGTAAATGACATCACCGTAAAATCCGGATGTGAAATACCTAACTTTAGAAAAGTACGTAAATTGCAATTGTATTTGCTGATGAGTAGAGCATTACGGTGGTAAAATTTTGAAAATGGTTTACGAAGTTTGTCATATCTGTAGCCCTGTTTTAGTAGTTTTTCAGTGATAATAAGGTTACGATTGTTAAAATCATCAACAGAAGAACAAGCTCTAGCAAAACGAATAAGAAATGTATACACCGTAACATGTAGCACGGGGAACATCCCATCCAAAATGAGGATAGTTATCTATTTTAAAATTAAAATCATCCTTTTTATCATAAATTCCAGAAGAAATTGAAAATTCGGGGTTGTATCCATTTTCATGATTTGTTTGAAAATGCATTAAAACATTTAAAAATAAAGGTTATGATCCTATTATATTGCAACTCACTGCATGTTTGGTTATCGACCCTTTTACAGTCGGGAGCTACGCTTCCCTCTTTGCTTGCACGATGACAGGCCGAGGGTAGTACTCTATGATGGTATAAACGTAAAACGTCGCCCCGTACTTCATTCTCAGTGTTGTTATACCTTCTGATCCTTCGAGATCATGAATTTCAGTACTTCTTGTTCTGAAAATTGAATACCGCTTAAGCCGGTGCTAGGGGGGCGTGAGCAGTGTTGCACTTTCAATTACTTCTCATGAACAGACTCAATAAAACCGAGTCTGCAATTTTCTCTTTTTGTGTTGCAATTTTTGCTTTCGGGGGATCACCACCCTTCAGAATTTATACTCTTAAACTCGGATACGGGATGAGCTTACCAGACTCATGTATTACTTTTTCCCTGTCGTGCCCTTAACGGCTTACCTGCAGGTGCTCTGACTTCAGCAAAGTCATTGAGTACATATTTGACGGATTGTCACAGTTATTATGCTATGTTTTACATGTTGTCCTGTGTTCACCGTCGTCTATGTTGTGGGTAAGTCCGGCGGGGATACCTTTATTTACAATATTTGTAAAGCTAGGGTGACTTTGAGAGAAGTGTGAGGTTAGGACGTCCGTAAACCTGTTTAAACCCCCAGTGCTGTTTTTGCTACTGACCGTGCCAAGGCGGTACTCTCTTTGTCACCCTTCCTTTTGTTTGCCTTCCAAGCGTCTTTGTGCTTGTGATTTTGTTCATGTGTGGAGTGTTTGTCTCTGGTTCTTGTGTGTCTGTTGGTGTTTTCTGTGTTCATCTCGTGTGTGAGTGTGCGTTTGGTGTGTGTGTGTGTGTGTGTGTGTGTGTGTGTGTGTGTGTGTGTGTGCGTGCGTGCGTGCGTGCGTGCGTGCGTGCGTGTCATGCTGTCTATCGGTGTTTTGGTGGTGGTTGCGTCTTGGCATGCTTGACTTTACTACTTTTCCATTCTATTGTTTATAGATAAATTTAAATCTAAAAAGGCTGCAGATATGTCAGAACTATTTGCTTTATTTAGCTTGAGCTCTCTAGGGTAAATTGAGGTTATCATAGAATGAAAATATGGGTTATCAATATTAAATATGTCGTCTAAATAACGTGCTGTATTGTTAAAAGCA
Organism: Azorinus chamasolen; assembly: GCA_963576725.1. NCBI lineage: Eukaryota > Metazoa > Mollusca > Bivalvia > Cardiida > Solecurtidae > Azorinus > Azorinus chamasolen. The sequence goes on along the minus strand of OY755240.1, from coordinate 40,486,343 downwards.
TTGATGACACCCGCCTGTGAATCAGTTTTAAGGTTAAGCATAAAATCCCGTTCATAACAATACAAAAACAAGTAGGGAGCACAGTTGGTTCCCATGGGAATACCAATGACCTGGCGATATACAGAATTACCAAAACGAACAAATATATTGTCTAACAGAAACGTAATTGCGTCATAAAGATCTAAACATGTCCACGAGGTATATTTATTTGTAATGTCATTTGTAAAGAACACATGTCTAGAATTACAGGCAATAAATGATACTTTTTCTCTAGCAAATGCTTTATTTATAAGATTTGTAAGTTTGATCTTTATCAGATCGTGTGATAATGTGGTACATGTATAAAGTGTAGAAAAATCATATGTGCTTATAGTGTTAGCTTGGTGTTGCTTGATTTTCAATTTAGTTAAAACCTCATTGGAGTTTTTATAGACCAAAAAAGGTTTATGCCTGAATTCTCATAAGCTTTATCACAGTAACGCTTGACATGCTCTTTGACAGCTGTTAGACACGATGTAATTAGTTTGGATAGTACGGTTGTTGTGCATGAGACAGAGTTTGCTATGAAGCGTGATTTATATGGCGTTTTATGGAGTTTAGGTACCCAGTACATTGTCGGAAGTTTATGATGTGTGATTAATATTAGTTGGGAATCCGAGGTGTAAAAAGTCACTTAATTTTCGAGGTCCATTGCATTTTTTAGTAGAAATGTTTGAATACCATAATTGTGTTGCCAGATACTAATCATTAATGGTTTTGACCCATGCCACTGCCAAAACCCTCTTTGAAGGTCAGAAACTAGGTCAAAGGCCAAATGAGTGCAAAAATGTAATAAAAATCTCTATATAGTATAACATAACTGTGATTTTGACAATTTCAATACTTGTTTTGCATTTAATTTCTTAGCAATGTGTCCACAGTAAGTATAGACATATTTATGGAGCAATTTAGGAAGATTTGAGTGACCTATGATGATTGCAATTTCGGAAAACATCGTTTAAATACATTTACGGTACATTATTATACAATATAATTCTAACTTTGATGCAAATCTGTGCAAGTTATAGTACCTCTTCACGCAGATGTATCATTTAGATATGATAATGAAACAACAGAAGATTAGCCTCTTATTGCCATAGTGTCAGTCTAATATTGGTATGTTTTATTGTACACCATGTCTAATATTAGCTGTCCTTATAATTAGCGATTGAAACACCATATATCCTGCTGAGTATGGCGATGTTTTTACATAATGAATAGAACTATTTTACTTACACATGCAGCACCCATGACAAACCCCTTTCTACATTTGCGGGGACATGAATATCCTGGATATTGGTTGGCCATTTTAACAGTTACCGGCCATAGGTACCCACTCTCACTCAACAATGAGCTCATAGACATATTCAGTGCCGCTGAATATGAGTAACCTTCCATATCCGTGATTACAACACTGTATATGTTATTGCCACAAACGATCACTAGTAAACAGATATACCTCAATACCTGGAATAAGTGAACATGTCATAACTAACTAACATATCTTCCCTTCACGTAGGAAGCCTACCCCACCCGTGGAAAGAGGCTAACACATGCTCTATGACCATCAAAATGGCTGAGTTTGCAGCATACTTGCTAAATCAGCCCCTTTACTAGTCTGTACTCTATGGGATATATTCAGTGGTCCCTTCTAAAAGTACAAACATGAGTCATACAGGAAACACCACATACAGAACAAACAGTCGCCCGAACAGCAACACAAGGAAACAGCAAATGTACATAACTATAAAAACAACAAGAGACGCACAAAGACAAAACAAACATACAATAGGAGGAAGATGGAAGTACCGCCTTGGAACGGTCAGTGATAAAAGTCACTGGGGGGTTAAACCGGTTTATGGGCGCCCAACCTCACACTTATTCCATCCCCACCCTAAAAGACAAACAGTGTAAATAAACGTATCCCCTCTCCGACTAATCTACAACAACCGCGACAGCAAATACAGTGGTAAAGTGCATGTATAACGAAAACATTTAAGTGAACAAACTGTATCCACCTATCGCTAGTGTACTCAATGATTGAGCTGCAAACAGAGTAACTGTAGAAAAGTAATAAAGGGTACGACAAAAATGAAATAGTACAGATATCCGACGTTCTCCTTCCATTTCTGGATTTAAGAGGTCGCCTTCATAGAGTACCAAACCTTTCTTGTCGGTGTACATGCAAAGAGGCCAGCGTGATTGCCAACTGTAAAAGGGTTCACAACCAAACATGCAGTATGTTGTAGTACTACAGGATGATATCCCTTTTTAATAAATTTTTTAACATATTTGATGAACAAAGTGAGAAAATGGGTATGTCCAATAATTTTAAAATCACACCACCATAAAATTCAGGATGTGAAATACCGTGTCGCAGAAGCACCTTGAGATTACAGTGGTACTTGCCAATAAGCGAGAGATTTCGAAAGTAAAATTTAGAGAAAGTTTTTCTCAGTTTATGGTGTCTATATCCTTGCTTAAGCAGTTTTTCAGTTAAAATGAGATTTTGACTGTTAAAATCGTCAATAGATGAACAAGCTCTAGCAAAACGAATAAGTTGAGATATATAAACCCCGTAAGATGGAGCACAGGGAACATCCCCGTCAAGATGAGGAAAATTTTCAAATCATCTCTTTCGTCATATCTTTTAGAAGAAATCATTCCATTATTAATTTTAAGGTCTAGATCAAGAAACGCTGCATAATTGTCGGACGGGTTAGCTTTATTCAATTTGAGTTCTTTAGGATAAATTGTAGGACTCAGAGCATCAAAGAGAGGGTTAGTTATCTAAGTTAAAAATATCACCCAAATATCGACAAGTTTCATTGAAGGCTTTTATAACATCTTCTTGTGATTGAGGATTCAAACGCAAAATGAAATCTCTCTCATAGCAGTACAAAAACAAATCTGCGACAAGTGGTGCACAATTCGTACCCATAGGAATACCAATTACCTGACGGTATATAGCATTCCCATAACGTACAAATATGTTATCCAAAAGAAACGTTAGTGCTTCGCAAACTTCTGAGCAAGTCCAATTGGTGTAATATTTCATTTGCTCGTCAGTAAAGAAAGCTTTTTCAGCATTACATGCCAAGAATGATGTTTTTTCCCGGGCAAATACTTTCTGGATTAAGTTAGTAAGCTTATCCTTAATTAAAATATGAGGAAGAGTTGTGTACAGAGTAGAAAAATCGTACGTGCTTACAGTGGATGCAAGATACCTTTTGTTCTTAAGTTTGTTTAAGACTTCTGAAGAGTTCTTAATAGACCAGAAGAGATTTATTCAAAAAATTTCATAAGTCTTTTCACAGTAGAATTTTACACGTTCCTTTACCTTCGTTAAACAAGAAGTCAAAAGTATAGACAATTTAGCAGTTGTACATGAACTAGAATTTGAGACTGCTCTTCTGAAAGTTCAGAACGACATCCTTCAATCCCTGGATAGAAACGAAATTACAATTCTGGTGATGCTGGACTTATCGGCTGCGTTTGATACTATTGATCATGAAGCGTTGCTAAAACGCCTGAAAAATGACTTCGGAATAATTGGGAAACCCCTTGAGTGGATGACCTCCTATCTGAAAGACCGCTACCAAACAGTCTCAATAGATGGAGAATTGTCCACCCCAGTTCACATGAAATTTAGCGTGCCACAGGGATCAGTCCTAGGACCGAAACATTACATCATGTACACAAAACCTGTCGGCTCAATCTGCAGAAACCATGGACTTAACCACCACTTTTATGCCGATGACTCACAGTTATACATGTCCTTTAAGCCAAAGGACATTTCCTGTCAAAAAGTAGCTCTAACACGAGTCGAGGACTGTCTAAAAAGTGTAGTCTCTTGGATGCATCAGAACATGCTGTAGCTCAATACCGAAAAAACTGAGGTCATCTTGTTCCACACAAAAAACACAAAATTGAAACCATTGAAAATAATCTTACATCAGACAAAACAGGAGAATTAGATGAACTTAAAAAACTACTATTAGAAATTAGGAAGGAGAAAATGAAAGGTCATATTATAAGATCAAGAGTTAAAATAATTGAAGATGATGAAAAACCGACTTCATATTTCTGCAAACTTGAATATCATAACTGTGCCAGTAAAATAATTCCTAGAGTTGAAAAAGAAGATGGAACTGTGATATCAAATCAGCATGAAATATTAGAGGAAGCAAAGTCCTATTATGAAAAACTTTACAGTAAAGATTTCTCTGAGGACACATATTTAGACCTAGATACAGAACTTAAAAACTGCACTTTCAATAAACTTAGTAACAAGGAATCTTTTTCCCTAGATGGATTTCTCTCATATGAAGAAATCACAAAGTCGCTAAGAGGTATGTCAAACAACCGTAGTCCTGGGTCAGATGGATTCACCCCTGAATTGTTTAAAGTATTTTGGAAAAATATAGGACAATTTGTTTTAAGATCTATAAACTATGGGTATAAGATGGGCGAATTATCTGTTACACAAAAAGAGGGAATTATTACTTGCATACCAAAAAAAAAACCACGACAATTCTTAAAAAAATACAGACCTATATCATTGTTGAACTGTATATACAATATAGCGTCAGGCGCAATTGCCAACAGACTTAAACAAGTTTTAGGTAAACTAATTCATGAAGATCAAACAGGATTTATGGCAGGGAGATTCTTGGGTCAAAATACAAGGCAGATTTATGATATTATGCAATATACAGAAGCACATAATATACCTGGATTAATTTTACTAGTTGATTTTGAAAAGGCTTTCGATTCTATATCCTGGAATTTTATACAGAATGTATTAAGATTTTTTAACTTTGGTGACTCTTTCATTAAATGGTTTACTCTATTGTATAAGAATGCTAGGCTATCAGTTAACCAGGGTGGTCATTTATCAAATTTCTTCACAATAAGTCGAGGCTGCAGGCAAGGCGATCCAATATCAGCATATATATTTTTATTATGTGCAGAAATATTAGCTATAAGATTAAGAAATAACACAAGTATTAAAGGTATTACAATCAATGGAACAGAATACAAGTTATCCCAATATGCAGATGATCTATCTGCTATATTAGATGGATCTAGTTTATCTCTAAATGAAACATTAAATCAATTGCACAGATTTTCAAAATATTCTGGTTTAAAAGTCAACTTTGAAAAAACACATGTAATATGGATAGGATGCAAAAAGTACAGTACTGACTCAATTAAAACAAAGTGGAAACTTTCATGGGGAGTAAATAGATTTAAATTGTTAGGGATTATTTTTGATGTGGATCTTTCAAACATGGTTATGCTCAACTATACTGAAAAAATACAAAAACTAAAAGCTCTGATATTAAATTGGAATCGTAGGTATTTGACACCTATGGGGAAAATCACGGTATTTAAAACACTACTTCTTTCCCTACTTAATCACCTCATTATGACACTACCAAATCTTCCTGAAGAAGTCTTAAAGGAAATAAATTTAATGTTCTATGGCTTTTTTTGGCAAGGGAGTGCAAAGGTAAAAAAAACCAGTGTTAGTTAAACAATATTTTGAAGGGGGTCTTAAAATGATAAACTTAATTTGTTTTATTGAAGGTTTAAAATCAACTTGGTTGAGAAGATTAATAACAAGTTATGGTAAATGGAACAAAATTTTAGAATGTAGTATTGACTATAGTAAAACATTTTCTCTAGGATCTGAGTATCTAAAGAAATGTGAGAAAGAAATATCGAATCCGTTTTGGCAAGATGTCATAAAAGCATTCCATAAAATACAAACATCATACACTCCTGTAAACGTAGCGGAATTAATGGCATCACCATTATTCTATAACAAAGATATTCAAATAGGTGGAATGTGTGTGTTTTACAAATCATTTTTTATAAAAGGGATTTCACAAATAAATGATCTTATCACAGCTGAAGGAAACTTCTACAATTATCAATCGTTTTGTGAAATATATGATATTCATATTGACTTTGTAAAATTTTATGGTCTTATATATGTTATAAAATATTTTTAAATAAGTTTAGCTTTACAGTAACACTGCAGAAAATGCAGAATCCATTATTCCCATTAAATGTATTAATACTACTGAAACAATCAAAAGGTTCAGCTCATTTATATAACATACTGAATAAAAATAATAAAAACCTACTTCAGTGACAAGATGGAACCAATTGTTTCAGATAGAAGATAATGATTGGAAAGAAATTTACAATGCCATATTTAAATACAACTTCAGTACAGAAATACGGTGGTTTCAGTATCAAATAAACCATAGAATTCTTCCAACACAGAAATACCTTTTTAATATCAAAATCTCAGACAATCCTAATTGCAGAGTTTGTGGTGAAGTAGAAACAATTCAACATATGCTTTGGTCATGTCCAGAAACAGAATTATTTTTAACAAAAGTCCAGCAGTGGTTGAAATTAGCAGAGTATATCAATTGTATAAATGAGAAGAAAAACCTATTCAATTTAAGGAATTCCTATTCAATGGCTGACATGACTATTCTACTAGAAACAAAGTACTATATATATTTGACCAAAAAAAGGGAAGGAAAATTCTCAATACTATCATTAAAAAACAAAATAATAGCAAAATATACAGCTCTGAAATACATAGCAACAAGGGATAATTATCTTGAACAGTTTGATCAAACATGGTCAAAATATTATTATCTTTTAATGGAATAAAATTCCTCCACATAATTACAATAGCTAAAAAGTAAAATGGCTTTGGCAATTTTCATAATTTCCTGTATAGATATAGACATCTTTATATGAAAAAGAAAACATGAAATTGAAAAAGTATTGAAATGAGAGAACCCCATCAAGCATTTTTAGGATTTAGGAATTTTCTTTTTTCTTTTTTTTTATTATCAAATGCATAAAACTCCCCTTCAAAATTGTGGTTGTATAAATATCAATTATACTGTTTTCTCAAATGGCATTGTTAGAATAGTCTTATTTCTGTTTTGTTAATTTATGTAACTATTATACTTACCGTTTATGACACAATGCTACTAACCTAACCAAATATTTTGTATGGTATGATGAGGGATGGTACTCCCCGACCCTCACATACCTATGACGGGGAGAATAACAGCATTTAAAAAAAATCTGGAACAAGCTACCATAACATCGAGTGGTAGCTCCCAACATTCCAGGCTTGGATCTCAGCTGCCATGTACTGTTTTTTCTGTTTGCAATGTTTTAACCTGTTGTTTTTTAATTTGCACGTTGGACCCTCCCTCACCTATGTGTATATCACAATGATGGGAGTATGCCTTAAAGCGGCCAAGCACGACAATATCAGAAGCAGAAGAAGCAGAAGAAGCAAAAGACACAAACACAGAGTTGATGTAGTATACTAGTATTGCAGTATTCAAGAGATACATTTGAATATTGTCATTCAAGACAAGTGCAGACATGGAGTGTCCCGTCTGCCATCCAATCATGACGAGGTGGATACAAGGATTTCTTGCATGCATTGGATGCTGCTAGAAAGGGGTCAATGCTGAATTGTTGTCAAATGCCAAGATTTTGATGTACTGATATGGAAAAGTAGTAAAGTCAAGCAGGCAAAGCCACATGCAAGACGCAACCACCACCAAAACACCGATAGACAGTATGACACACACACACAACCACACACTCAAACGCGCGCACACACACACACACATACACGAAATGAACACAGAAAACACCAAAGGACACACAAGAACCAGGGACAAACGTTCCACACATGAACAAATCACAAGCACAAAGACGCAAGGCAAACAAAAGGAAGGGTGACAAAGAGAGTACCGCCTTGGCACGGTCAGTAGCAAAAACACCACTGGGGGTTTAAACCGGTTTACGGACGTCCTAACCTCACACTTCTCTCAAAGTCACCCTAGCTTTACAAATATTGTAAATAAAGGTATCCCCGCTGGACTTACCAACAACATAGACGACGGTGAACACCCTGTCGTACCCTTAACGGCTTACCTGCAGGTGCTCTGACTTCAGCAAAGTCATTGAGTACATATTTGACGGATTGTCACAGTTATTATGCTATGTTTTACATGTTGTCCTGTGTTCACCGTCTTCTATGTTGTGGGTAAGTCCAGCGGGGATACCTTTATTTACAATATTTGTAAAGCTAGGGTGACTTTGAGAGAAGTGTGAGGTTAGGACGTCCGCAAACCGGTTTAAACCCCCAGTGGTGTTTTGCTACTGACCGTGCCAAGGCGGTACTCTCTTTGTCACCCTTCCTTTTGTTTGCCTTGCGTCTTTGTGCTTGTGATTTTGTTCATATGTGGAACGTTTGTCTCTGGTTCTTGTGTGTCTGTTGGTGTTTTCTGTGTTCATTTCGTGTGTGTGTGTGTGTGCGTTTGGGTGTGTGGTTGTGTGTGTGTGTGTCATGCTGTCTATCGGTGTTTTGGTGGTGGTTGCGTCTTGTATGTGGCTTTGCCTGCTTGACTTTACTACTTTTCCATATCCAGTGCATGCCATATTCTACTATTTTATGCCATGGCTCGACACATTTTCCTCAGTTGGATGCCCAATTATATATCAGCATTGAACTGTTTACATGTATTAACATGTTCAGATATTATGTCATTTTCAGATTTAGAGGCCACAATATATGACTTTGTCTGAGTGAGTTCTTGTTCTAAAACATCCACATAATAAAGTCGTCAAACGATAATTACATTGTTTGACACTTTATCAGCTGGAACAAACACGTATTTAGAGTGAAATTGTTGTATACTTTTTTAAGAAGCGAACTGAAGTCTTAGGTTTAGGTTGAAGAAGGTGAATGTTAGATTTGTAAAACGCGATACGTGTATCCATTATATTTGTTTTATCCATTTTGTAAGGGCACTATTGTCTGCATGCTCTCGGCGACACCATTTTATACTGAAGTCTAACAAAGATTCTATAATTCTGCTACGGCAGATTTCGAAATCTATCAAAGAAGATAGTCTGTACTTAGGTCCCTTAGTTAATAAAGTACGGAGACGCTTGTTCTCGATAATGTCAAAATTGCCTGTAATAACATGACCAGCCTCGGCGTAACATAACTTCGAGGAATTACAATTTCAACTAACAGGAGTATTATTTAAAATTTTAAGGTCCGACACAATATTATTATAATTAAAAATAGTATTCGTAATAGGTATTTTGTACTTATAGCAGATAATTGGAGATTCTAAATTTTTGAAATAGGCTGGGATGGTATTAATTACGTTTTATCGCGAAATATTGATTGTAGATCGATAAAATCTATACCTTTAAAAATATCTTTTATGGTCAGACACTGAATCAACGTGTAGAACATGCCGAGTGTAGTTCTGAATGAAAGAAGCTGTATTATACAAAGGATCTGTTGGTGAGATCACTTGGTCTGCTTCTATGTCAATGTCTCTTATGGAAGAGAGCATACTAGTATCTTTACCAGATTGTAGACGTATATTGTGTAAATCTGAAACAGACGTTTTAAGGCGAGCTTTGCGTTTGATATTGCCGTTTTTACGTAAACCATGTGATCTGGTTTTTCGTTTTCTAATTGAGTAAATGGAAAATATACATGTACCAATGTTAGGGTCTAGAAACATTTCCGGTTTGATATATATGTTATCATTTAAGCCTAAAAAAAGGTGTCTGTAAATTTTTATCCATTTGATTTCTTCCATAAATTTAGCTTTAGATTTGATGCTGTTTGTAGAATTATTATCATAAACAAGATGTTCAACTGGTTGAACTGTAATATCTTTAAATGAATGACCCGATTTACGACAATGCTGGTATAGAAAAATTTGTTTTTTATTTTGACGGCATTGATATGTATGCTCACGAAATCTAGTTTTTAATGAGCGTCCAGTTTGTCCTACATATTGTATTCCACAAAGTGGTGCATTTCATGTTGAAACGTAAATCACATGAGGAGTTTACAGTTAATATTTGATGTAAATTTTGTGGTAAAAATCTACCATTAATCGTAGATTTAATGGTAGAATTGCAAGATAGATGCTTGCAGCACATACACCTCTTAGTATTGCATTTATCAATTGTTGGATACATTCTACGTCTTCTGTGCAAAATCCGTTTATTTTGAATCATATAAACTACAGTATTATGTTGAATTGATTTATTTAACGGAGAAAGTACCACTTTTGGGCCATTGTGAAACCAGTTATTAATAGAAACAGAAGGTAGATGAAACGATTTTGCAGAATAAAGGTTTAGTGGCTTTAAACACAATGAAGGTTGATCTAAAATTACTATTTTGTGGAATTTGCACAGATGTCGTATAATGTAGTTTTAATGTTTGAAATTTGCTCGTAGTTGACTTCATAATTTAGTTATAAGTACGTAGAGGGGCACCATACTGTGTTCAACGATACATGGGTATCCAGATGGATAGAGCGATTTCGGCTCTTAGGCACTGTGATTTAAATAGGTCATATAGTGCATTGAGGTGAGCAAGTTTGCGCTCTTTATAGTGCAAAATATATGAATTGATTAATGTAAAAGTAGTAAAGTCAAGCAGGCAAAGCCACATACAAGACGCAACCACCACCAAAACACCCATAGACAGCATGACACACATACACATACAACCACACACCCAAACGCACACTCACACACGAGATGAACACAGAAAACACCAACAGACAAACACTCCACACATGAACAAAATCACAAGCACAAAGACGCAAGGCAAACAAAAGGAAGGGTGACAAAGAGAGTACCGCCTTGGCACGGTCAGTGGCAAAAACACCACTGGGGGTTTAAACCGGTTTACGGACGTCCTAACCTCACACTTCTCTCAAAGTCACCCTAGCTTTACAAATAACGTAAATAAAGGTATCCCCGCCGGACTTACCCACAACATAGACGACGGTGAACACAGGACAACATGTAAAACATAGCATAATAAATGTGACAATCCGTCAAATATGTACTCAATGACTTTGCTGAAGCCAGAGCACCTGCAGGTAAGCCGTTAAGGCCACGACAGGGAAAAAGTAATACATGAGTCTGGTAAGCTCATCCCGTATCCGAGTTTAAGAGTATACCATCATAGAGTACTACCCTCGGCCTGTCATCGCGCAAGCAAAGAGGGAAGCGTAGCTACCGACTGTAAAAGGGTCGATAACCAAACATGCAGTGCGTTGCAATATAATAGGATCATAACCTTTCTTCTTAAATGTTTTAATGCGTTTTATAAACAAATCATGAAAATGAATATGACCCCGAATTTTCCTAAGTTTGTAGATAACATCCCCATAAAAGTCTGGTTGAGAAATGCCTTGTTGCAGTAACGTCCGTAGATTGCAATTATATTTACTAATGAGTGGTCAATTTCGATAATAAAATTTAGAAAACGTTTTCCGAAGTTTGTGATATCTGTAACCTTGCTTAAGAAGTTTATCAGTTATAACAAAATTACGACTGTTAAAATCTTCAAGCAAAGAACAGGCTCGGGCAAACCGAATAAGTTGAGAAATATAAACCCCATAAGATGTAGAACGGGGCACATCTCCATCTAGAAAAGGATAATTAACAAATTTAAAATTAAAATCTTCTCTTTTTTCGTATATTTTGGACGAAACTTTATAATTTGTAATTGAAAGATTTAAATACTATTTCGACACTGATATGCGTGCTCCCGAAATCGAGTCTTCAAAGCACGTCCTGTTTGGCCTACGTACTGTATACCGCAACTAGGCGCGTTTCAAGTTAAAACATAAATGACGTTAGTAGTAGTACAATCAACGCCTGACTTTATCTTGACATTAAATTTTCTACCATTAACTGTTGATTTTATAGTGGAATTACAAGATATGTTACTACAACATATGCACTTCTTAGCAAAGCACTTTTGGATAATCGGATACACTTTGTGCCGCTTGTATACGGACCGTTTACAAATAGAAGAAAATTTTTGGATAGCAGATTTTAAAGGTGAAAGTACAACTCTTGGTCCATTGAAAAAACATTCATTAATCGAAAGAGATGGTATGTGAAAAGATTATGCCGACTGAAGATTAAGTTGTCTTAAACGAACATAAGGTTGAAGGGAAGAGAAATTAGAAATATTTTTGGGTAATTGTACGGACGACACATAGTGCATATTTACAGATTTCAGTTCTATCAGATGTATTTTAAATTTATACATATGGGAAAGTGATAGAGCGGCACCTGTATTGTTTTCATCAACATGTCAATACATTAGTGTAGCTACCAAGTGCATCAAATCGGTGGTGAACACAACACCTACCACGAGATGCATGACGTACTTATGATGATGTAAGAGGCGGATGAGAGTGGTGTATGTTACTTGCATACGGCCACAACACGGCACAAACAACACTGTTGTGATAATAAAAGTGCAAATATTTCCTTCAATTGTTAAGAGAGCAAATATACAGTCAAATTTCACTCATTTGAAAGTTCTGGAGGATTGTAGTCATCAAAACGAAATTTCCTTTTATTAACGGCATACTTCCACGCCTCTTCTCTGTCAAAGTTCTCTGATTCCATAACACGCTCAACTGTTTCCTGACTGACTGGAAAAGCGGGGTGTCTTTAAGCGAAATGATCCATAAAACACTCTTAGTAAATTCCTTTGTAAGGGCTTTCCGGTAGGTGTTTCTCATTGTTTTATAAATTCTGAAAATCCTTTGAAAGCAAAAGTAGAAATGCAAAATGAGAAAATTGCAGACTCGGTTTTATTGAGTCTGTTCATGATTAGTACTTAAAAGTGCAACATTACTCACGCCCCCTAGCACCGGCTTAAGCAGTATTCAATTTTCAAAAATAATAACATGAAAACTTATGATCCCAAAGGATCAGAAAATATAACAACACTGAGAATGAAGTACGGGGCGACGTTGTACGGGGCGACGTTTTACGACTGCCAGACAAGCACTTAACACCTGCTGTTCTCTCTCGTGCTTCATTTTCTGAGATGTTTTCTCTGTTTATTAAAGCTGTTACTTCGTCGTCGTATATTGTTTGATACTGCTTGAATACTTCTTCCACAAGACGATCCATTGGAACTTCAATTTCTTCCGTATCTGTCATATTACTGTTTTCGTCCATCATTTCAAAATTATCTTGTTGATATTTGGCTTGTTTATGTCTCACAATATTGTATTTTCTATCGAAAGTTTTATCGCAACTGTCACAAGGAAACATATTTCCACAGTTTTCACACAGTTTTCACACGTATTAGAAAGACCCTTAATCAAATATGTCTTCAAACTCCAGTGTACCTCTTGATAATGGTGGCTTTCTCAGCACGGGTTGTTGTAAAAATGAGACATCACGGCCTTTTAGATCCTTTATATAGATCTCAAATTCTAACAACTCCTTTTCTTTCATGGGTAAATAAATAGATGATTCAAAACTCTCAAACCAGCGATTACTCCGACTACATACAACACGTCTTAAAACTGGAGATAGTTCTCCATTAACAATGCTTTCACCACACATATTTATAAAGATAAACAAAGTTTGGTTTACACTATAAAGCGTTCTTGATTTAGAAGCCATTGCTTGAAATTCTAGCAAAGCTACTTTCCATTTTCCATCAAAAGAGTCTTTAAATGTATTATAAAGTGCCACGGTTGATTATTGGGAAAATAATTGTTACTTTCATCACTTTTTAAGTACACAATCATGTTTGTTTAACCTCGTCACTTGAAATCTAAGAGTTGAATGATTTAGAGAAACCTTCCCAAGACAAAAATACTCTAGTTTCAGTTTCTTTTTCTGTGTCTTTAAATATTGTTAATAACCCATAAACTGTTTTCATATTTTTCACCTTTTTTGTTGTTCTGAAGAATAAACAGCGCTAAGATAGACTCGTTATTAAAGTCCCCGAGGGAGTACATTGGCATCCCATCTTTATATAGACGAGGTTTTTTATTTTAAGCACTTCACTGGTAAATTGTTGCTGATAAGGATATTTCAGATAGGGAATGCGCACAAGGTCTCCTTTTCTGTATTTAAAGAAGATTTGCTTTTTAATTTTCTTCTTTTTTCAGGTAGATGTATGCAAAAATATCAATTTCGTTCTGTTTGTTGTATCAACATAATTTGCTTTAGGTGTATTGTTTGTAGTAAAGTAATACACCCTGTTTTCGTTCAAATATTTTTTTCAAATATATATGATTGAAATCAGACACCTTATCTGGTCTGAGTTTTAAAGTGTTTTTTCTGTAAACACAGCTTGGATTGATTGTAAGATAATTTTTGCAGTTTTGTCATAAGAGGCTTTTGTTATTAAAATGATATTCGCGTAGAATTGATTCTTTCTGTTGTTTATCCATTTTGAGACAGACTGACCACCTACTTGAGGTCAACTTGTTAAACCTCAAACTAGTTGATCTGTCTGTGCTTAATTTCCACCATGAATGAACCAGACGAGAACAGACAACCCGCTCACCAGAACAAAGTAAATACACTCAGTTTGCAAAAAAAAGTGGACTTTAACTCTCCAGCCCGCGCAAATCTTAAATGGAAAAGTAGTAAAGTCAAGCAGGCAAAACCACATACAAGACGCAACCACCACCCAAACACCGATAGATAGCATGACACACACACGCACGCACGCACGCACGCACGCACGCGCGCACGCACGCACACACACACACACACACACACACAGTTCTTACAGAGCTGGATGATACTAATACTAGCCAAATATTTTAAAATGACCGCGAAACCTATAATGGTGGGATCTTAGTAGATTAGCTGTTACATGGTGGTAGAACACTTGGATGATAATAATAACCGCTTCTCCGCTCAATTGCGACAAATATTTTAAAATGACCGTGAAACCTATCATTGGTGGGATCTTGGTAGATTAGTTGTTACAGAGAAATTGGAGGGAATTCACCTGAATGATAATACTGACCGCTTCTCCGCTCAACTGCGCCAAAAAAATTAATGACCGCGATACCCACAGTTTATATAAATTTTGAAGAGGACCTAAACATGATGATATGTGCCAAATATGTAAGCTCATAACATCCAGTTTCATAGAAGATGTTCAAAGTTTTACTATATGTTTCTATTGAAAACAAGGCACCCCTTGGACAGGGCCAATTTTGACCCAATGGGGCATAATTTATATAACTTTTGTAGTGGACCTAAAACTATATAACTGATAACCCTGTAGATTCAGAGAAGATTTTTAAAGGTTGAAATTGTTAACGACTGATGACGGACGACGCACACCAACGGACATCAGGCGATCACAAAAGCTCATCCTGGGCATTTTGTGCACTGGTGAGCTAAACATGGAAGGTGGAACATTATGACCATTTTTAGAAACTAAAGAAACATATGTATCAATTTCCATCAGCAAACAGAACAGAGCATGTTCAGCCGGCTTCTTCAGGAGCCGTCTGATCTGGGTCTACTCAGTTTGCAAAAGCATGAAAGGAAATGTGATGGAAAGGGTTAATAAACTCAACTGTACACCATCACAGTGGAGTAACAAAGCCTAACGGACTACTGCATAAATAAACTCAACTGTACAGCATCACAGTGGAGTAACACAACCTGACAGACTACTGCATAAATATACTCAACTGTACACCATCAGATTTCGGTCACATAACCTGACGGATTACAGCTTAAATAAAACTCAGCTGTACAATATCACAGTGGGTCACATAACCTGGCAGACTACATATCTACGTATACTGCATCAATAAAACTCAATTGCACACTATCAGTGGGGTCAAAACTACCGCATTTACCCTTTCTCTGTTCTATACTAGTTTCAATGTTTAATTCCTACTGAATGGACGAAATAGTTATAATGAACAAGAGAGCCAGAATGGCTCTGATATCGCTCACCAGACAATCAGAGGAGAAGATTTTCAAAGTTTTCACTATGTTTCTATAGAAAACTAGCCGGCCCTGGGGTGGATACAATTTTGACCCCAGTGGCATAATTTATATAACTTTTAAAGAGGACCTACAGATGATGCTATGTACCAAAGATGAAAACTGAGAACCCTGTAGATTCAGAGGAGATTTTTACAGGTTCAAATTGTTGACGCGGAACGACGGACGACGCAAGACATCAGGCGATCACAAAAGCTCACCCTGAGCACAAAAGTGCTCTGGTGAGCTAAAAATGGAAGGTGGAATATTATGGCCATTTTAGAAGCTAAACATATTTATCAATTTCCATCAGCAAACAGAGCAGAGCCTGATCAGACGGCTCCTTCAGGATATACTCTGTTTGCAAATGTGTGAAAGTAAATGTGAAGGAAAGGGTTAATAAAATCAACTGCACACTATCACAGTGGAGTTACTAAACCTGACGGACTACTGCATAAATAAACTCAACTGTATACCATCATAGTGGAGTAACAAAACCTGGCGGATTACATTACAAGAAAAATTATTGATGCAAAGCATCAAAGTCGCCGAAATTATGTTTCAACAACATTTTGTTTAAAGATCAGTGCTCTTATGGCAAACTGTGTATAAATATACTGAACAGCAAAAGAAACTATACCTGAGACATAATGTGTATTTATTATATCGTGTATATCAACATCATAACAAAAATGGTAACAATTTAAACAGTATTCAATTTCAATTCATGTCATGAAATTTTATTAAAATCTACGGAAGCATAACGTCACGGCGTCGCTCTAAAGACTATTACGGTCGGAAGTAAAAATCCACAAATACCACAATTCGTGCACCACAGTATCAATGAAACAATGCCAGTTTATATCCACTCATGTGTAGCTTAAAAAAAGTTGTATTCAATTTCAATTCATGTCATGAAATTTTATTAAAATCTACGGAAGCATAAAGTCACGGCGTCGCTCTAAAGACTATTACGGTCGGAAGTAAAACTCCACAAATACCACAATTCGTGCACCACAGTATCAATGAAACAATGCCAGTTTATATCCACTCATGTGTAGCTTAAATTCACTCACGTATGAACGTCTAGTATGGAATATGTCCTCCGTGTGCTCTGATGGCTGCCACTAGACGTCTTCGCATAGAATTAACGTAACGTTGGATCTTCTGCGCAGGGATGTTTGTCCATTCCTGAATTATCGCTCGTCTGAGTGCTGGTAGATCTTGTGGCTGGTGGTTACGCTTCAATCTACGCTTCAGCTCATCCCAAATGTGCTCTATTGGTGAAAAGTCTGGCGAAAGTGAAGGCCAATCCAAAACGTTGACGTTCTGACCCTGCAGATACTGACGTGTTAGCCGCGCAGTGTGTGGCCTGGCATTGTCCTGCTGAAATGTCAGCCCAGGTCCATTGCGATTAATGAACGGAATAAGGCATGGCGCTAGAATCTCATCTCTATAACGTTGTGCATTTAGATTGCCGTTAATGAAGACGAGATGGGTTTTACGTCAAGCGCATATACCACCCCATATCATCAAACCCCCTCCACCAAAGCTGTCCGTTTCCACAATACAGGCGTCGGCGTGTCGTTCACCTCGTCTTCTGTATACTCTCGTCGTCCGTCAGCCTGGCGTAGCCGAACACGCGTCTCATCAGAGAATATGACGTTGTCCCAGTCCACACGTCTCCAATGAAGATGCTGACGTGCCCATGCCAAACGTCTTTGACGATGTCGTTGCGTCAAAATCATGCCTCGATGGGGTCTTCTGGGACATATCCCATAGCTCCGTAGTCTCCTGCGAACTGTATCAGCACTTATCTGGCGTCCAGGTATAGTAGCCGCAGTCACTGTGGCTGGTTGAAATCTGTTATGTAACGACGTCACTCTAATGTAACGATCGTCGGCTGCGGTGGTGACCCTTGGCCTGCCTGAACAAGGTCTGTCAGACGTGTTACCAATTTGTCTGTAACGTCGGCGCAGTGAATGGATTGTTGCCCGTGTGCAACCAAATGTCCATGCAATATCTTCTATGCGTCTATTGCACATCATAATGCCAATGGCGCGTTCGCGCTGTATTTGATTGAGTCTTGCCATCAAATTAGCTCTTTAATTTTAATCAAATGCTGTTTTTCCTGTTACGGTTTCGTCAATAACCTCAATGACACAAACTTTTCAACACGTGGACATTTAGAAAACGCGCACGTGGTGTTCGTGCAAAACGGCTTAGCAATGCCCTGTGGCTAAACGGTTGACCGATTTTAAAATTGCACGTGCTGCACATTTCATGTCTTACATAGATATAGAAAATACAGACCAAAATTACCTCCTTGTATACCGATTGTAATTATTCATCTCTTTTCAAATGCCTTTGATCAGTATATGGCAAGTTTATTTAGTGTATTCAAATTCGTACATTTCAACAGATTTATGAGTTTATACATGTTTGGTCTGCGGAAATAATATTTCTTTATATATCTTTCTCTTAATTCAACAAAGGACGGACAAACATAAAATGAAATTCATCTTCTACATCATTTAAGTTACAAAGTACACATTTCCTAAGATTTCGTTCAATTTTGTTCGTGTCTTCCAGTTTCAGTGCTTAAATCGTATTCTTGCTAGCGTGTTTCTGAATTTGACATTGTACATTTTAGTAAAGTAATCTGAAATTTCAAAGTTAAGTTTTAACTCTTTGTTCAGATATAATGAAGTACTCGAAATAATCTCTATGTTACACTGACTGATGTATATATCTAAAAGGCGTCTTCGAAGTACTAGGGTAAATACTGGTTTGTTTTATCTCTCATTTCGTTAATTACCGTTGTAAGTATGCAGTTACCCGATTTTGACCCATAGAGTTTCAAAGCATATTTGACAATTTTCATTTAGAAGTTGATTTTCAGCAGATATCGTCCTAATTCTCAATATAAAACTGTGCCAGTAGTTGATTATTTAATATTAAGCATTGATTTTAAGAACTTTCTATGTACTCTTTTAATGCAGCTATGCTGGGCGAAACCCCATACTTCACTTGCGTAACTCAAGATAGATGAAACGAATGAATTAACGTACTTCTGTTTCTGCTCACGGCTAATGTCCAATTAGCGTCCAGCCCAAGAGAGAGGGCGAAAGGATACAGAGAAACCCGGGCGTGATGCTGTACTCTTATGCTCGACAGAGTTTCTCTGATTATTTTAGCATGCCCTCTGATACATAGGTCTCGGTTTATATTCTCGTCCGAAGGAATTGGGCCTATGGTGGATCGAACCCGGAATCTATGGTATTGAAGTCGAGCGCGATAACCCGCCGGTATATACTCGGTATATAAATGTTTATATCAGGCTGGGAAGTAGTACATGTGAATGATTAACTGTGAATATTAACGAGGGTCTCGTATTAACGCTGACATGTATATGTGTTAGTTCAGTCAATTAGTAATCGTGATTATATATACATGTATATATATTAAAATACAATATAGCAATTAGTTTTTAATTGGGACCGACTTTACGCAGTTTGTGACATTCGTGCAAACAAACGTCATTTACGTTTGTTCTGATTCTAAAAGTCGTTATTTCGCATAATATAAATATATTATGCGAAATAACGACTTTTAGACGAGGAAGTGGCTACTTATTCACACTATGACTCTTTACTGAATTTCATGTCGTGCTATCTCCCCTGGATATGAAATTCATATCCGTCAGGCCAGAGGGAAAGACCAGGTATGAATCTAAAACTGTCTTTTATAAGAATAGCCTACTCATACAAGTGTTTATCTATGTGAAAGTGTGTCCATATTCCTAAATACTTATCAGGTAAAGGGTTAAACATTGTTTCAACGTGCTAATACACATAAACTAACGTCTGTTGTGCTACATTTCAGGGCCTTTTAACCGTTAACCTGGTGATCATGATTTATCTATCTTTTATCGGGAGAAACACACAACATTATAGTTCCAATACAAATTAAAAAGTTATTGATTAAATAATGCAAAGAAGAAAACAAGAGGGCCAGAATGGCCCTGAAGCGCTCACCAGACAACCAGAGGAGAAGATTTTCAAAGTTTTCACTATATGTTTCTATAGAAAATTACATGTAGCCTGCCCGGGGGCGGGGCTAATGTTTACCCAAGAGGCACAATTTATATAACTTTTGTAGAGGACCTGAACATGATGCTATGTGCCAAATATGAAAGCTAAGAACCTTCCAGTTTCAGACGAGTAGATTTTCAAAGTTTTCACTATATGTTTCTATTGAAAACTGGCTACCCCTGGGGCGGGCCAATTTTTACTCAAGGGCCATAATTTATATAACTTTTTTAGAAGACTGGAACATGATGCTATGTGCCAAATATGAAAGCTGAGAACCTTCCAGTTTCAGAGAAGAAGATATTCAATGATTTCACTATTTGCTTCTATTGAAAACTGCCCACCCCTGGGGCGGGGCCAATTTTGACCCTGGGGCCATAATTTATATAAATTTTGTAGAGGACCTGAACATGGTGCTATGTGCCAAATATGAAAGCTGAAAACCTTCAAGTTTCAGAGGAGAATGTTTTCAAAGTTTTCACTACATGTATTTGTTTCTATTGAAAACTGCCCACCCCTGGGGCGGGGCCAATTTTGACCCTGGGGCCATAATTTATATAACTTTTGTAGAGGACCGGAACATGATGTTATGTGTCAAATATGAAAGCTGAGAGCCTTCCAGTTTCAGAGAAGAAGATTTTCAAAGAGTTCACTATTTGTTTCTATTGAAAACTGCCCACCCCTGGGGCGGGGCCAATTTTGACCCTGGGGCCATAATTTATATAACTTTTGTAGAGGACCGGAACATGATGCTATGTGTCAAATATGAAAGCTGAGAGCCTTCCAGTTTCAGAGAAGAAGATTTTCAAATAGTTCACTATTTGTCTATATTGAAAACTCCCCACCCCTGGGGCGGGGCCAATTTTGACCCCAGGGACATAATTTATATAACTTTTGTAGAGGACCTGAACATGATGCTCTGTGCCAAATCTGAAAGCCATCCAGTTTCAGAGAAGAAGATTTTCAAAGATTTCACTATTTGTTTCTATTGAAAACTGCCCACCCCTGGGGCGGGGCAAATTTTGACCCTGGGGTCATAATTTATATAACTTTTGTAGAGGACCTGAACATGATGCTATGTGTAAAATATGAAAGCTGAGAGCCTTCCAGTTTCAGAGAAGAAGATTTTCAAATATTTCACTATTTGTTTCTATTGAAAACTGCCCAACACTGGGGCGGGGCCAATTTTGACCCCAGGGCCATAATTTATATAACTTTTGTAGAGGACCTAAAGATGATACTATGTGCCAAAGATGAAAGATGAGAACCCTGTAGATTCAGAGGAGAAGATTTTTAAAGGTTCAAATTGTTGACGACGCACGACGCACGCCGACGGACGACGGACAACGGGTGATCACAAAAGCTAACCCTGAGCACAAAGTGCTCCGGTGAGCTAAAAAAAGCAGACAATTTTTAAGCAATAATGGGTTTAATGCATATACGAGCATAAGTTGGTCACTATAGACCATGAATAGCAAATATGTGTGTTTAACCTTCAAACAGATATGGCTGTCTTATCTGATGAAAATAAAATCATTTTTATCCAGTCACCAAGCTTCTCTAGTGACTGACGTAATAAATTGGATGCAGATAAACTTAGGTTAGGAGGTTAGTAGATGTTTCTAAGGCGTACTGCTTCTAAATTTTCTGTAAATATGCATATATTGACGGAAGATGTTGACGCAATAGAAATATACAAATAAAATAAAATAAAAAAAAGCGAAGTAAAGAATTTGGCTAATGGGGATTCGAACCCACGCCGGATCATGCAAAAGTTAAATTCAAACAGTCAGAAACCAGTTGACCCTCTAAGCCACAGCCGCTAAGACGATAAACTCTGCTGATTTATCGCTTTCATGATTATTCCACCGTGGCGGGAAAGCGTACTACAGCATAGACGGGCTGTATGTCTACAACGCACCAGCAAGAAGCACTGCATATTGACAGATTTTCATCGCAACGTGTATTCACGTGACAATTTTGCTAATTACGTTTATAAATTAACAAAAAATAATAAATATTGTTATTTCTTATCACCTGGTCTTGTCTACCGACATACACCAATACCCCGCATCAAACATTGTTATTGAAATAAGTCGGTACATGTAGAAAGTCTATCCCCAATTTTTGATTGGGTCAACGTAGTTGTCCCAATCTATAGCTCTACCTGGATTCCCCCATATTTAATCGCGCAGTAGTAATCAACCGCGCCTCAAAGTAGTGCATTTTGATATCACATAATTGAATATGTCGGTCCTGCCTTGCAGAAATCTCAAGTCGGTAGCGCGACTGATCGTGTAAATCGTGACTGATTGTGTATGAATGCAATCTTGATATAACAGCGAACACAAACACAAAACTATATTTATATCGCTACACTGCGGCTCAGCTTCTTTCAGCTTTGACGGAAACATGATAATGCGCATGCGTGTTTTACTCTTCTCAGTAGCGATTAGGGGAGATCACTGTCGATTGCTAAGTTTGCCGAGTTTTTGATTTCGGATTGCGTGGATTTGTTTTGTGAACGCTATTTAAGGATTTTGTATAGACTAATAAGTCATAATGCCATACGAAAGTCTAGTTCTGGGAAACAATGCCGAATGTGCTGCCTTTTACTGCAATAACTGTTAACAATCAGAAGATTCCCGGTGCACCCGTCCTGGTGGACTTTTGCCGTTACCGTAACCGGACCGGACTATCATTGGTGAAGCAGTAAAGTACTTCTAAATAAAGACTGTCCTTATGAAATACATGTACGCCATTCCTCACAATGAAGAAATTTGATTGCTGTGGATCAATCATATCGGCCGCAAAGACCACAAGCCAGTTTCTCAAGCTATGGTAAGTGAAATTCTGGGTCTGAAAATTTTCAGTTTTTAATTACGGGTGCTGGAGAAATCGCCTACAGTAGTAACGAAATCGCCTACAATTAGATATATAGTAAACCAATTGGAGAAATCGCCTAGAAAGCTATTATATAGTGTTTGTAATTCGCACCTATGGTACAGGACGGATAACATGACAGAACTATAAAGAACGTTTGTGTAACCAGGGGTTGAAAACGAATAACTATAAAAACGTCTGCCGGTTCCAATAAATTTTATATACAGAACAAAACAGCCTGAAACAATATAAACACTTATAAGTATCACAGACTAAGGGTTTTAAACAATTCAGAGTTACGATATTCCCGTTACTCGCGGTCTAAATGTACCAAATAATTAACAATACAATTAGAATGGTTTTCTAGATAAATATAAGTAACTTACCAGGCTATGGCACGCTAAATGAACTTGTAATATAAATAGAATAAAGTAGCTGTGAGCAGCAATTCTAAATATCCTAATGAAGATATACTGTCAAGGTGCTTACACCTTGACTATATGACGAAGAGTGCCGGGTTAGTATAATTATCTAGTGACGAAGCTGTTTAAGCGGGAAGAAGGGTGGAGATGGGAAGGTTCTATAATTAGGTGCTCGTGCAAAGTGACCACTCGCTCACCAAACCAGTTATACAACTCATTCATTCATCAAGCATACTATGGAATGTACGGATAATACACGTTAACCGGATATGACGTACTATAGCAAAATACCACGATAACATCCATATACAATGAAACCTGGTCAACATTTGTAACAAGAATAAATTGTTCTCTTGTGTTGTTTTCCAGATCAAGATAACCAAGATTGGACAATCAGTGCAGTCCCTTGATCACCACCTGGAATTTGACAGCCCAATATTACAGCCCAATATTACAGGGATTGATAATTCGTATACCAAATATTAGCAGAAAGTGAAAATGTCATACGCACGGAACAAGTTATAATATGAGTCTTACTTCTTGTTAGATGATCTGGATCAAATCATTTTTTCGAAAACCAATATTAGTTATTACAAAATGTCGGTTACCACAGTAAAAATAAAAAATGTTTTATCAATAAAAAATATCTACGTAAAGTGTGTATTGTTAACCCTTTATTTCACATAAACATCTTTACACATGTATGTTGGAATACAGAATAGACCCAGATCAGAATCTTTTGTAGGAGCCATCTGACCAGAGTCTGCTCTGTTTGCTTACGGAATTTGATCTGTTTCTTAAATGAACTCACTTTCTTTAAAGGCATATGTACACATGATATTTTGGTATTGGTAGGAAATAGGGTCATATATAGAAACAAACAGAATAGACCCTGATTACACTGCCATATATTATTGCTATTTGAATATTTACTGGACCCAGATCCTCCGACATGAAGTAAGACTCATATTATAACTGCTTCGAACATAAGGCAATTTGGTATAATTAACACTCCCTGTCGAATTCTATGTTGTGATCAGGGGCTACACTAGCTGATCGTTCAATACTGTTCATTACGATCTGGAAAACAATACCACGTACACAACAATTTAATCTTGTCGGTGGTCCTATGTGGAATTATTCAATTCATATAGTGACCTATCAGGGGATCAGTCATTTGCCCATTATAATAATATTGCTATTCGAATATTTACTGGATCCAGATCATATTACAGTAAGTAAGACTCATGACATTTTCACTCTGCAAATTCGCCCCAACTATTGATATATCAGTATCGGTCTTTTTCCATTTTCTGTCAAATTCTATGTAGTGATCAGGGGTTACACTGATCGGATCCAGACCATCTGACTAGACATAAGACTCATACTATAACTTGTTCCGTGCGTAAGACAGTCATACTTTCTGCATAACTATTATAATTATCGCTCCTTATATATAAATATCTTGTCAAATTAATTATATGTAGTAATCAGGGGCTACACTGATCGATCAATCTTGATAATCTGGTAAATAATACCACAGAACAATTTAATCTTGTTACAAACATTCTTTATAGTTCTGTAATGTTATCCGTCCTGTACCATAGGTGCGAATTACAAACACTATATAATTGCTTTCTAGGCGATTTCTCCAATTGGTTTACTATATATCTAATTGTAGGCGATTTCGTCACTAGGCGATTTCTCCGTAAACCTTTAATTACAAACTGCATGCATCCGGACATTCGGGAAAATGTGATAATTCAAACTATATGTATGAATACCGAATTGATTTATTCATCACTTTCAAAGTTTGTATTTTAAAAAATACTTGTTTTGTCTAGGGTAGGCGAGAATAACATACATAATTGCTGCCTTACGTGTACGAGTACTTCGACAAACGTTTGCTTTTAATGTACGGATCAGACTAGAATAAGAGCCAGGCTTATTTGATTATTTCTTTTCTTCATATCATGTTATTATCTGCCCCAAACCCCGCATTGCTGTTTATCAGATTATGCAGTCTAGCCAAAAATATGCCAACAAAAATGTGTTTTATTTTTAATAAAAAAAACCGACAGAATACACAGACATATACATGCATGTATGTATATGTCTATAAAATATATAAATAAATGAAATACTGATTAAATCATTAACCCCTTTCTTTTAAAAACACCTGTCCATTCCTTTGCAAACAGAGTAGACCCAAATCCATCTAGGATTTAGGAGCGTCTGATCAAGATCAGCTGTTTGCTTCTGACATTATATAGACCGAATACCATTACCTCCCTTGAAAAATTTACATTATAAAAATTG
Organism: Azorinus chamasolen; assembly: GCA_963576725.1. NCBI lineage: Eukaryota > Metazoa > Mollusca > Bivalvia > Cardiida > Solecurtidae > Azorinus > Azorinus chamasolen. The sequence continues at coordinate 40,460,689 of OY755240.1, read as the reverse complement.
ACAAATTAATATATTAATAATTGTCTTTATTTCTTAATGATGTATGCTGTGCAAATTTCCACAATTTTTGCGTTTTGAACTGACTTCAGTGTTGGAATCTATGTACCTTAACACTTATTTAACGCTAAACAGCATGTCCAGTAAATAGTTGTTTGTGTCAAAAAATAGAAAAATGGATTGCTACGGAGACCAACGGAACAGCCTTCACCATTGGTCGGAATTTGTCGTCAGATTTAGATTTACATACCGGAAACAATCATTCGATGTATATGTATGCCAACAACCAGTGTCAGCCATTGTACATAAATGGTAACAACCTATTTAATATTCAAAGCGTTGTTCAAAAATAGAACCGGAGTCATTCAGAACTTGGCCGAAGATGTCCGCTGATTTCCGTACAAAATCCCCGTTTCTAAAAAGGAGGCTCCTTTTAAAGAATTTAGCAGTATTTGGATAGCAATAATATTTAGCTGAACAAATATATCATGTTGGGAAATGGGTTGTATTTTGTAAGCATTATTTTCATTGTATATATATGTGTATACAGGTTCTGGTGTTGATTAATATGAAAAATGCACATAAAAATCTTTAATAAATATTGAACAGGTAAACAGTAAAGGATTAAAATCATTTATGTCTTATTAGAGACATATAGCATAGATCTCCGGTTTCATTCAACTTCTATAGTATAAAGGAAGTAAAACTATGAAAAAGTATCTACATATTCTCTGAACCCACCTCTGAGACAGAATTGCCCCTTAGGACCATTACACATCGGTGGTACTAAACAGAGACAACAAGTGTCAACTAGAGACAACTAGAGACAACTAACTTTAAAAGGCGTTTTAGGGCATTATTTATATATAAACAGCCATATATAGTAATATTATACTGTAATAAATGAATAAAAATATTTAAATATTCGAAATATTGCCTTAGATTGCATTTAAAACCCGAATTATAGCAACGGAAAGACGCCGACACCGGTCGACCCAGAGTCAACAAAGCCAACTCGATAAATATCGGGTTACTGTGGTTAATATAGTAAGGTTATTCTCAATAGTAGTTGGTAAAGTCATTCTAAATGTTTATACGATTTTTTATATTAAAATATGCGATGTAAACGTTTGAAATGGGATATTTTCCAACTGTGTTCTAAATTAGAAATTGTGTTGGCGTGAGATTTAGATAGTCATGACATTCGCACATAGCTTGCCAAACCACTTTTTCACAAGTTGTTTCCCTATTATTTCTGATTGATTTTTGCTGGCGTATTCTATAAACGATTCAGTTAATCTGGTACTTTGCTTCAACGGAAAACTGCACATTTTAATTTTATGACAGAGTGTATCTTGATCAATCAGCTGCCTGATTTTGATCTACTCTGTTAGCATAGGCTAGTAATTTCAAAATGATAACGCTGGTGTTAAATTAAACTTTATTCATTCAGTAAGTGCATATTCATACATACACAATTTCCAGAAATAGATAACCATTTGCCTCATATAAATGTGTTGCAAACAGAGTAGACCCAAAACCGATCCATATCTAATCAACAGGTGCTATGTCTCAACAACAATAACAACTCCATCACAAATACATTATTTTTTAATCACATGTCATATAAGTATCTAAAACATACAAAAAGATAGTTTCCGACCCATCCAAAAAATGAGAAAAAAAATATTCCCGAACACCCCTGCTCTATATAATATGTAAAAGATATCCAACTCCGGCCGAAATCTGCTCAAAAATCGAAGGATTCATTCACTGCAATCGTCCTTGAAAGCTTATTTGACCACAGATTTACATTAACTGTGTCCTATTTATCAAAGAAATCGCCACTCTTGATGAGCAGTCATCTATTTTTCTCAGAATATTAACACGCTTTTACAACGAGTCGCCAGTGACAACCAGTCTCTCTAGGACACAGGTTGACTCTGAGGTTCGAAATAGAAATACGCTATAGGCCCTAATTCAAGTCGAAACACCATGTATAACTGATCTATAAGGCATTTCCCCGGTCTGATAGCATGAATGGATATCGTGTATTCACAATTTTTCAAATAATAATCTTCTAAAAAATTGCGACGGCTATGGATATGGACCAGCAAAATTAACTGCCGTGTTTTTAATAAATTAATAAAAGTGTTAATTACCCCTTTCCCTCATAGAGACGCCTTTGCAAACAGAGTAGACCCAGATTCAGTAGCTTCAGTTTGCATACCGGTATATATTTGATTGCGTATTGATACGTTGCGGCACGTGGCAAGTGACAGGTGAAGATTAACCGTGCCTTGAGCATAATACATAATCAACAGAGGTGCTAATCCGATGATTGGATCACCGATCACCGATAACTAGCGGCGTGTGTCAAGAGATATCCAGTTGAACTTTTTACCAGTTTAACTTTTACCATGTCTTTTAACCCTTTCCCTGTTCTATATTTGGTCCAACTTTCTATACCTACTTAATATTCATGGACAAAATAGTTATAATGAAATATGGAAGGTGGAACATTGTAGCCATTTTAGAAAGTAAAGAATCAGATCTATCAAATTCCTCTAGCAAACTGAGCAGACGCTTCAGACGACTCATGTATAGTAGGCTAGCCGTCTGATCTGAGTCTACTATGTTTGCATATATGCGTTAAAAATAATTAGTTAAGCTTTATGTTAACCGTCATTCAAAACGATCTGATCGGGTGATATTTGTTTTTCACCTATAAGATATATGAAGTAAGAGAAATATTAAAGTCTCTAGTATAAACTGTATTTCTAAATTTAGAATGGTTACATACATGTGTGTGATATGTACATATTTATATTCTGTGTATTATTGTATTGTATGTAATTGAGACTATAATAAAGAATAATACATATATGCTGTTGAGAACCTACGGAACATTTGGCTCAGCTTGAAGTTTCCGTGGTCATTAACAGATTGTCTGTATCTTATGATATTTTAAGCTCCAAATATCTGCACTTAAAGTGAGATCATCGCAGACTGTGACGTTCCATATATGGCAGAAAGATTAATGCCGAATATTGAACGGCATGTATTCCACCCTCGACTGCAGCATCCGTGGTTCATTCGGTCATCCGTTTTTTGCCATGGTTAATTCAAATGGTCAACTATAACTTAGAATAACGATTAACGTAAACTATTGCATTTGGCTATCCGTTTTAAAAGCATGGCTGACACGGCATGGCTGAATACACGATATCCATTCATGCTATCAGACCGGGGAAATGCCTTATAGATCAGTTATACATGGTGTTTCGACTTGAATTAGGGCCTATAGCGTATTTCTATTTCGAACCTCAGAGTCAACCTGTGTCCTAGAGAGACATTATCTGTCTCTGATTTAGGCCATGGCTCTGAAACGATCTGAGCCAATCTCAACGTTTAACCCTTTCCATGTTCAGTGTTTATTCCAAATTTCAATACCTACTGAATATTCATGGACAAAATAGTTATAATGAAATAAGGAACATGGAACAGTATAGCCATTTTAGACAGTAATGAAACATATCGCTCTTTCAAAATTCCATAAGCAAACAGAGCAGACCCCGATCAGATTGCTCCCAGAGGAGCCATCTGATCTGGGGCTTCTCTGTTTGCAGAATCGTGAAAATACGTTTATTATGAGGGAAAGGGTTAAAATGTTATTCACATTATGATAGTTATATATTCTCCATCGAATAAAGTTTGGAGAAAGTAATTAGGCGTTTAAACTGCCGACTTTCCATCCACTATTACCAAATTTGTCTATTTGGTTTATAATCTGATTTTAAATGTATTTTAAACAAACATTTAAATTATTTAGCCAGATTAACAGATTACTTTAATATATGCGGGACGTTTTTAAATAGCTGTAAATAGTGTTATCTTGTAACAATTGATCGAAATTATTTTGAGGAGTTTTGAGTATTTTTTTGAACATTGGCATAAGTTTTCAAAATTCAAAATTCGGGGCTCAAAAACGCAGGGTCCACGTCCCGATTCCTGGGCACACTAACTTTAGGCCATGAGCCAGAGGCCCAAATTTTGTATAGCATAATATAAAACGCATTAACACATAGAAAGCTACCATCGATGCAATGCTATCACATATTTTCTAACTCTATAGATGTATATGATGTAAAAAATCACAATGGGAATTATTCCCCTGAGATGGTACCGACCAACCCTACTGGCTCATGGACTACTTGTGCACATGTACGAGTACGTTAGTGTGACTGATGCGTTCAATAAAAACGTAATCAAAATATGAATTTCTGGGTCTACACTGTCAACTCGTAGGCTGATCAGGGTCTTCATTGTTATCACTAGATTCGTCTGAAAAAAAGTGTTTTCCTTTGCCAGATCAAACCCCACATATCTTGATCAAAAGCCATATTGACGGTGAAATGACTGATCTGGGTCTACATAGTGCTCATATGGACCGGTGCTCAAACAGTAGTAGCTTACGTGCGATTATCACGACTTTGTAAAAAACACGTCAACACATAATCAGCTATCGTGTGTACAGCGATCAAAATTAATGAACTATCTCACTTTACAAGTTCTGATCAAAATGAAAACAACAGAAATAATCAAAATAATAACTTCTTCTATCATTATAATATAATTCTCCACATTAACACTGTTAATAAGAGGTATATCCCTTGTTGACTTCAGTTGACTCTGAGCCGGCTATACTCGGCGGAATATAGTTCGTGTAATTGGGGTGCAACAGGGGTTCAAAATGCAATCTAAGACATTATTTTGGATCCAAACTGATAATGTTCAATCTGTTACGGTATAATACTACTTTATCTGGCTGTTAATATATAAATAATACCCTAAAAAGCCTTTTTAAGTTAGTTGTCTCTAGTTGTCTCTAGTTGACACTTGTTGTCTCTGTTTAGTACCACCCCACAATACACATGAATATCGTGACCAATTAGTACTCTTGTATTTACTGGATGAATGTTTGGACATGTAAACGTACTAGTAGTGTATACAAAACATATAGCCTCCACCAATTAGAAAGTACAACACACTATATAATCAATTTTCCAGTGGTACAACTCAAATAAATTTAAAATAATTCTTTTGTTAACCCTTTGCCTGCTAAGAAACTGGTATTTATAAATTTTGCAAACAGTATTGAACCAAATGAGAATCTGAGTAAATTCAAAAAGGTTCAGCACTGGTCATTTTTTATGTAACATACTATTAAAAACAATAATGAAAACCCTACCGGTACTGCAGTGACAAGTTGGAATCTAATTTTGAGATTTAAAATGAAGATTGGAAAGAAAGAAATTACAATGCCGTATTTAAGTATAACACCAGTACAGAAATAAGATGGTTTCAGCATTGAACACACCATAGCACATCGAACACACCATAGCATTCTTTCAACACAAAAGTACCTTTTTAACATCAAAATCTCAAACCGTCCTAATTGCAGAGACTTTGGTGAAATAGAAACAATTCAAGATATGCTTTGGTCATGTCCAGAAACACAATTATTTTTGACAAACATTCAGCAGTGTTGGAAATTAGGAAAATATAATATTTCTATGAATGGGAAGATATACCTGTTTGATTTAAATAATTCCTGGGCACTGGCTGAAATGACTATTTTACTAGAGAGTTGAGATAAAGCATGATGCAGCGGTATACATGACCAAAAAGAAAAGGAAAACTCTCATTAGTTTAAAAATTATCATTAAAAACAAAATAATAGCTAAATATAAAGCTCTGGAATACATAGCTACAATGAATAATTATCTTGAACAGTTTTGATTAAACATGGTCAAACTATTATAATCTTTTAAACATGTATCTACCCAAATACCTCGTAATGTGGTTTGTTAGATATACATGTTTGAATTTAATTGTTTATTTCCCCCTATAAACCATTCCCTCATAGGCTATTTTCAGACCCAGCTTCAAATTGAGCAAATCTACCCAAAAGTAGCATTTTACTAGAGAAAAGTAACATTTTTGAATTGTGTTGTTTTGAAAGCATTGTGATAAATAGAGCGTTTGCTCCCATGGAACAATTGCTCTATGTATCACAATTGGTTTCAAAAAGCGACTTTTACAGAGGCATCAAAAGGAGTCAAAATAAGTAAATGGGTTAAAAAAAAACAAATTTATTATCATATACATAGAAACTCCTCATTAAAAATGTAATTGTACAACCATCAATATTGTTTTTTCTCAAAAAGAATGATTAAAATTTATTTCCTTGCTTTCAGCAACCCTCTTACTATTCAGCCACAAGAGCCTATGGAATAACCAGATACAGTAGGTACTGGTAAAAAGCCCACTTTAGTTGATGAAAGCTCTCAGACAGTAGATGTTGTTTGCCTTGGACCACAGTTATTACTACAGTAGAAGGACTATAAATGTAAAAGTTCATCAGAGTTTGGTGCTGAAATGTGGCAAGTGACTCCGAATCAAGATTTTGTACTGGCCTATAGTTTGACTGTGTTTTTTGCATTGCTCACAACTCTGTCTAAATATCGAGAAAAAATGCCCTATAAACAGAGTGTCGAGATTCAGATAATTGCTGTACTTGTTAGATTAAGATTAGAATTTCTTCATTTATGTTTTAAAATAATGAGTGAAAATCTGTGCACAAGCATGGAGCACATGTATCTATGGCCATAACACAAACAAATTTCTCATAGCAATTGCTCCAAATGGTTTTATTATAAACATTTCACCACAATTTGGAGGACAAACCAATGGCAATTACACCACAAAACATTGTATGTAATGGTTTGGATTACCTCTTGCTAGGTGACAGTTTGCTGATTTACTATGATACATGTATCAGTGAAGAACTTTGTACCAGAAGAGTGAATTAGACATACCAGCATTCATAAAAGGACATACCCATGTGTTTGAGGAAGAAGTGATAGAATCTAGGAGAATACCAGCAAATTGCATACATGTTGAGAGGGCCATCATGCACATGAACTCATAGACTTCTTAACATGAAAATGTCCACAAAATCATCATCAAAGTCAAACAGATGATTCCTGTAATCACTGCGTTGTGTACTATGCTTGATTCATTGATAACGTATGTACATGTGTAGAAGATGATTGAATTTGAACAAGTTGAAAATCAGCCCTGGTGTCACTGGTAGTTATTCACCCTTTCCCTGGTGAATATAACACTTTACTCCATGATTATTGATGTAAGAAATAAATAATAGATACATGTGTCATGAATATTAACCCTTTCCCTGGTGAATAACTGTATATTCATGTAGGAAATAATGACGTCATGAATATTAATAAGATTATTATAATTGCATATGAACACAGGACATTTGCCTCAGACAGAAGCTGTAGAATCAGATATATATTACACCATAAGCAAACAGAGCAGACCCTTATCAGACGGCTGCTATAGGAGCCATCTGATCTGGATCTACTTTGTTTGCAGATGTGCCAAAATGTGCCTACATAAGGGAAAGGGTTATTTGTTTATTCCAAATTTCAGTGGCTATTGAATATTCATGAACAAAACCTTCATAATGAAAGTTGGAAGGTGGAACATTGCAGTCATATTAGAAAGTAAAAAAAAATCTATTAAATTCCATGAGCACACAGAGCAGATTCTGATCAGATGGCTCCTATAGGAGTCATCTGATCTGGGTCTACTCTGTAAATGCGTGAAAACACTTTACAGGAGGGAAAGGGTTAATTAAAATAATTATTAAAGCACATGGACACAGGAAGTTTTGGCCATGGCAGAAACCGTAGTATCATATATATGTTACAGTAGAAATTGCGACTCAGGAAAATCACTATTTCTCCTGGGACAGATTGCGATAGCAGTGTCCCCTAGCACAAGCTCCAATCCTCTTTTTAAATCATTCATAATCATGTTTTGTTTGTCATGTTCTCAATATAGACTAGTGATCTTAAAATAATATATTTTTTAAGTAGAATTGTACATTTTCCTAGAAGAACTAAAGAGTCATATTTAAAAGTAATAATAATTCTTTCCAGTAGAATTGTGAATTTCCATGATAGAATTACAGTTTGTCGTTGACAGACTGTGATCGGAATCTGTACTATTAGAATCGTCGTTTGTCCTCAAGATGTATTCGGATCAGAGTCTCTCTTAGGAGAGATTGTGATCGCAATCTTTCCTAGGAGAATTGAGGATTGTCCTGAATCGCAGTTTCTACTGTATAAATATATATAGTTTGCCATAAGCATTTTCAGAGCAGACCCTGATTAGATGGCTCTTATGGAGATGTGAAAAAGTATTTGATTTTATATGAGTGAAAGGGTTAACATGGATATACTGGGCAACAATTATTATTCAAAGAACGTAATGTAGTTTTGTTATTTGTACAATTAAATTCTTCTCTACATCCAGATGTTTTTGTTTATTCACAAGTACTTAGTACTCCAGATTTTATTATCTTATTCCAGAATGAAATATCTAAACAAGGGCTTTCAGAACAGATTTCCCTTTCAAAATGTTCTGAAAATTAAAAAAAAGTTATAACATTTGAAGTTTGGTTAAAATATGTCATTAAACTCTGGTATTTAAACATTTTGACCCTGATGAACTAAAATGTCATAACTTTTTATTATTAGCTCACCTGAGCCGAAGGCTCAGGATGAGCTATTGTGACCGCGATGTGTCCGTCGTCCGGCGTCTTCCACATTTTCAAACGACATCTCCTCTGAAACTGCTGACCCGATTATAACGAAATTTTGTCAGAAGCATCATTGGCTAGGGGGAACGACGCGTTGTTTTCACATTATGACCCCCGGACCAAAAATGGCCCCGCCCAAGGGCTTTTTAGTTTTTTCATAGGAAAATCTTTAAAAATCTTCTTCTCTGAAACTGTTAGGCCTAGACCTTTGATATTTGGTATGTGGCATGATCTTATGGTCCTCTACAAAGATTATTCAAATTATGAACCCCGGGCCAAAAATGGCCCCACCCAAGGGCTTATCAGTTTTTCATAGGAAAATCTTTAAAAATCTTCTTCTCTGAAACTGTAAGGCCTAGACCTTTGATATTTGGTATGTAGCATGATCTTATGGTCCTCTACAAAGATTGTTCAAATTATGACCCCCAGGCCAAAAATGGCCCCGCCCAAGGGCTCATCAGTTTTTCATAGGAAAATCTTTAAAAATCTTCTTCACTTAAAACTGTAAGGCCTAGACCTTTGATATTTGGTATGTAGCATGATCTTATGGTCCTCTACAAAGATGTTTAAATTATGACACCCGGGCCAAAAATGGCCCCGCGCAAGGGCTTATCAGTTTTTCATAGGAAAATCTTTAATTTTTTTCTCTGAAACTGTATGGCCTAGACCTTTGATATTTAGAATGATCTTATGGTCCTCAACAAAGATTGTTCATATTATTACCCCAGGGCCAAAAATGGCCCCGCCCCAGGGCTTGTCAGTTTTTCATTGGAAAAACTTAAAAATATACTGAAACTGTAAGGCCTAGACCTTTTATGTTTAGTATGTAACATGATCTAATGGTCCTCTACAAATATGTAGCAGTGGCTTGTGGTCCTCTGCCAAGAATGTTCAACTTACACAACCAGTTTTTCATGGGAAAAATATAAAATATTATTTTTCTCTGAAACCATAAGGCTTAGACCTTTAATTGATGGCATACTGTTTTGCCTTGTGGTTCTCTACCAAGGTTGTACAAATCATTTCTTTTGGTCAAAAATGGCCCCGCCCCTGGGGTTATCTCAGGTGAGCGCTTCAGGACCTTATGAACCTCTTTTTAAAAGTATATTCATGAAATTTGTAATCAATGCTACAAAACTAAAATAGTTTGGTAGAATTATGTCAAATGATTTCTTTTAACTTTGCTAGTATGGGAATCATCCGCTTAATTTTATATTTTTCTAAACTAAATGTTACATTTAAGTAGTTTAATATACCACCTGTATCAGTCATAGTCACTTATTTTACAGCTAATCGTGAAATTAATATTAATAATCTCCCTGTTGAAAATTCATGTTTGAAATAATGACATGAATATTTAATAGCCGATTTAGTAATAACGACACATATACACAGGATTGTTTGGTATTGGTAAACCAGTAGAGTCTGATCCATTGTAATTCCATATGCAAACATAGCAGACCCTGATTAGATGTATTTGGTTTAGACCAGTTATGTGTCAAAGGTAATTTTCTCCTAAATTTTATGTTGGCAATTACTTTTGACTTTGGTACAAATAGAGACTTTATATTTGGCATTCAGAAAGCATGTGCATCTCATAACATTGCATCTTTTAAGTGGTACCTGGTCATGGTCAAAGGTTGAGTGTCATTTTCCTGTAACTTTAACTGCAGCCGTAACATTGGCTTTTCATTTTGAACCAGTAGAGACCAAATACTTAATATTTTACGTGCTCGTGCATCTCAAAAAGCTGGATGGATTAACCCATGTCCTCATATAAACGCCCTTTCATGCACTGGCAAACCTAGTAGATCCAGATCAGACGTTTATTTAGTTTCTAAAATGGCTAAGTTTCACCTTCCACATTTCATTATAAATGTTTCGGCCATAAATATTCAGTAGTATAGTCAAGGTCAAAAATATTTTCTCCATAAATCTAAATTTGGCTTTATTTAGCTTAAACTAGTATAGATGAAGACTTGGTTGTTGCTGTGCTTCTGCATCCCATGAAGCTGCATCTTTAACCCTTTCTTCCACCATAAATATGCCTTTCTATGCCTATTGCAAACAGTGTAGACCCAGACCTGACAGCTCCTGCAGGTCTGATCATAGTCTGCTCTGTTTGCTTATGGTATAATATAGAAATGATTCTGTAGTGTCTGTCCAGTTGTTCAAAGCTGCATTTAACACCCAAACCAAATATTTCATTTGATCTATGTTGACCCAATCCTCAGTACTTTCAGTACTTTGATTCCTTTAGAGGGACTAGCAAATGTGTGTGCCCCCTGCTTGTATTGCTTTTGCAATTGTTTTGTATTGCTTTAATACATGTTTTTGTATATTATAAAATCTTGTTGACTTAAATGACAAACAAAAAAGTCATGAACAAAATAGAATGTTTGACATTGTTGTATTTCAGACACCAATCATATGATCTTTGTACTCAGTGTATTTCAGACACCAATCATATGATCTTTGTACTCAGTCAATGACTTCTCCTCCCATAGACTTTTCCAAAAAAAAATAAAATAAAGGGTAGCCGTAAACTAATCAACTACACACCATCACAGAAGTCTAACTGTGGGTCGTCGTCAGGTCAAGATGGTAGCTTTATACAACACAAAAGTACTGTATAAAGATCTCAGAGCAGCTAAAGATCCCAGAGGAGTTTTGCCTCGGTATTAAGCACCAACCTGTTGTTTTTAGTTCAGAGCACAAGGTGTTCCAGACAAATCATCTGTTTGGTTGTCAGAGAGACTAGATCATAGAGAGGCAGCGCATTTCTGGTCATCTCATATGGATAAAGGTCATGACCATTTTACCCCTAGCATGCTAAAATGTAATACAGATTGACCCTTTATTTCATGAATATTCAAGTAAGAAATAATCATGAGTATAAATTAAATGGTTTTTATAATCAACAACAGGTCCGTGATATCGCTCATCACATAATCAGAGGTGAAGATTTTCAAAATTTAATTATACATTTGTAATGTTTCTATAGAAAACTGGCCATCCCTGGGGCCGGGCCTCATTTGACCCCACGGGCATAATTCATATAACTTTTGTAGAGGACTTCAAGATGGTGCTATGTGCTAAATATGAAACCTGAGAACCTTGCAGTTTAACCCTTTCCCTCATATCAGCGTGTTTTCAAGCATTTGCAAATAGAGTAGACCCAGATCAGACGGCTTCTAGAGGAGCCGTCTGATCAGGGTCTGCTCTGTTTGCTAGTGAAATTTGAAAGATTTGTTTTCACTTTTTAAAATGACTACAATGTTCCACTTTCCATATTTCATTATAACCATTTTGTCCATGAATATCAGTTGGTAATGAAATTTCGAAAACATTTATCACAGGGAAATGGTTAAGAGAAGATTTTCAAAATGTTCACTATATGTTTCTATTATAGAAAACTGGCCACCCCTACAGCGGGGCCAAAATTGACCCCAGGGGCATAATTTGTATATTTTTTGTAGAAGACCTAACATAATGCTATATGCCAAATATGAAAGCTGAAAACCTTCCAGTTTCAGGAGAGGAATTTCGAAGTTTTCACTATATATATGTTTGTACAGGAAACTTGCCATCCCTTGGACATTTGAACACAGCGGCATAATTTATGTAACTGTTGTAGAGGACCTGGACAAGATGTTATATGACAAACATGAAAGCTGAGAACATTCCAGTTTCAGATGAGATTTTTAAAGTTTTCACTGTTTCTTTAAACAAAAGGCCCTGAAAGGCGTATTTATAGAATAAAGGGTCATTCAATAACTGTCCTATTTACTTTGCAGCAGGCCAGATCTAAATAAAATTTGCATATGCCATAACCAAGAAGGGAGGCAATCCAGTTGTTATCAAAAAGTGCAAAGTGAGATAACCTACCCTTTATGTATGCTAAAAATAGCCAGCTAAAATGGCCACTGTAATAAAAACAACAGCCAGCTTTGGAAAACTTGCTACCCCTGGGGTTTGGCCAATTTTGACCCAGGGGCATGATTTATAAAACTTTTGTAGAAGACCTGAACATGATGTAATGTGCCAAATATGAAAACTGGGAAGCTTCCAGTTTCAGAGAAGAAGAATTTCAAAATTTTCACTATATGTTTCTATTGAACAAGAGGGCCAGAATGGCCCTGACATCGCTCACCAGGCAATCAGAGGAGAATGTATTCAAAGTTTTCAATATAGGTTTCTATAGAAAACTAGCCACCCCTGGGGCGGGGCAAATTTTGACCCAAGGGGCATAATTTATACAACTTTTGTAGGGGACCTGAACATGATGCTATGTGCCAAATATAAAAGCTGAGAACCTTCCAGTTTCAGAGGAGGATATTTTCAAAGTTGTCACTACATGTTTCTATTGAGAACTGGCTACCCCTGGGGCGGGGACAGTTTTGACCTCAGGGGCATAATTTATATAACTTTGGTAGAGGACCTGAACATGATGCTATGTGCCAAATATGAAAGTTGAGAACCCTGTAGATTCAGAGAAGAAGATTTTCAAAGTTATTACTATATGTGTCTATTGAAAACTGGCCACACATGGGGCGGGGCCAAATTTGACCCCAGGGGCATAATTTATATAACTTTTGTAGAGGACCTGAACATGATGCTATGTGCCAAGTATGAAAGCTGAGAACCTTCTAGTGCCAGAGGAGAAGATTTTCAAAGTTTTCACTATATGTTTCTATTGAAAACTGGCCACCCCTGGGGCGGACCAATTTTGACCCCTGGGGCATAATTTATATAACTTTTGTAGAGGACCTGCAGATGATGCTATGTACCAAAGATGAAACCTGAGAACCCTGTAGATTCAGAGGAGAAGATTTTTAAAGGTTCAAATTGTTGACGCCCGACGACGGACGACGGACATCAGGCGATCACAAAAGCTCACCCTGAGCACAAAAGTGCTCTGGTGAGCTAAAAATGGCCATCCCTGGGGCGGGGGAAATTTTTACACCCAGGGGAATGATTTATATAACTTTTGTAGAAGACCTGAACATGATGTTATGTGCCAAATATGAAAGCTGAGAAGCTTCCAGTTTCAGAGAAGATTTTCAATGTTTTCACTATGTTTCTATTGAAAACTGGACAACCCTGGGGCGGGGCCAATTTTGACCCCAGGGACATAATTTATATAACTTTTGTAGAGGACCTACAGATGATGCTATGTGCCAAAGGTGAAAGCTGAGAACCCTGTAGATTCGAAGAAGATTTTTAAATACTCAAATTGTTGACGACTGACGACGGATTACGCACGCCGATGGACATCAGGTGATCACAAGAGGGCAATGATGGCCCTAAATCGCTCAACTAAATCGCTCACCTGGTTTCTATAGACTTATGTATACACTGTATTTCTATGTAAAAATAAGTCATATATAGCTGTCTCAAATTAACAGACTCAGTCTCAACTTTGAGATTGTTACTGAGTCCACTAAGTTTCGTGAAACGCACTCAATTTGAGCTTGTTAAATTGAGTCTGTTACTGAGTCTGTTAAGGTATTTGAGACTGGTAACAGACTTAAGTATGTTCGTGAAACCGGGCCCAGATACAGATTGAGGCCAATATGAAACCAAGGGCCATAATTTTAGGCCTGGAGGTTAAAATTTGAACACTCTTAACCCATTACCTCATAGGCTATTTTTAGATACAACTTCTTAGAATTAATCTACCGAAAAGGAGCATTAATTAGAGAAAAGGAAACTTTTAGAATTTTGTAGTTTGAAACCATTGTGGTTTCACAACGTGACTTTTACAGAGTCGTCAAAAGTCGTCAATATGAGGGAATGGGTTAAAGGAACATTAGGTGATACTTCATATAAATTTCAAAGGTCAAAGGAGATTTTTAAAGATTTTCCTATGAAAATCTGATAAGCCCGGGGTGGGGCCATTATGGTCCAGGGGTAAAAATTTGAACAATCTTGGTAGAAAACCATTGGATTATACTACATACCAAATTATTTCAAAGGTCTAGGCCATACAGTTTCGGAGAAGAAGATTTTTAAAGACTTAACTATAAAAAACTGATAAGCCATGGGGCGGGCCACTTTTGGACCTGGGGTCACAATTTGAATAATCTTGGTAGAAAATCATTAGATGATGCTACATACCAAATATCAAAGGTCTAGGTTTCCAAGTAGAAGATTTTAAAACAAGAGGGCCATTGGCCCTATATCGCTCACCTGAGTTACAGTAATACATGTATATTGACATGTTAATTTTTCAGTGGACAACATTTTTAGCAGATGAAATAAGCTTAGTGCACTGCTTTCACCCTTTCACTGCTGAATAAACTTGAACTGGATTCAGATCTAATACCAAGTGACTGGTTGACCAAGATCTAAACTGTTTACAACTTGTGCCATTTTTGTCTAAAACTGGTCTTTGAGAAATTCAAATGACTTCAATAAAGCTATGCAATTATACCTTGACCCAGGTATATAGGCAAATAAAGTGCTAGGCAGTACATAATGCCAGTTTTTGTGTGAAATGACCAATAAAAATATCTTTAAAAAAATCGTTTAACCCTTTCCCTCATATAAAGCTGTTTTTATGCATTAGCAAACAGAGTAGACTCAGATCAGACGACTCCTACGGAAGCTGTCTGATCTGGGTCTTCTCTGTTTCTTTTGACACAATATAGATCTGATTCTACAGTTTTTGTCAAAGCAAAAACTTCTCTTCAGAGAAATAATGTGTTTTACGCATTAAAAATAAGAGTAGACTAGATCATACGGCTGCTATAGAAGCTGTCTGATCAGGGTCTGCTCTGTTTACATTTGACAAGACATAGATTTGATTTTACAGTTTTTTTCAAAGCTAAAACTTCTCTTTATGGAAATAACAATTTTTTAAGCATTAGCAAACAAGAGTAGTCCCAGATCAATTTTTGTCAAAGCAAACAGGTTAAGGGTTAATAGGTGTTTAGAAAAAATTCTAGCTCTAGGTGTGAATATCTGATGATAATTCAATTAAACGGGTCATTAGTATTTTTAACAATTGAAATTGAGAAGAGTTACGTCTACTGTTATAATTAAGTTATATTTACTCAGTTATTTCATTAATATCATACAAGATTCAGACATTTTAGGACTTTTTAATGTGTTGTCATCAAATTTTATAAAAAAAAGTTATATTTAAGATGCTTTTTTGGGCAGCAGACTTAATCCACAGTAGTAATTTTAACACCTATCATTGTTAGGGGGGCAAATGCATAATCATGTTTTCTTAAGAATTACCATGACTTATATCAGTTGGGCCATTGCATAATCATGTTTTCACAGTTTTCTTAAACATTACCATGACTTACATCAGTTGGGTTTGGACCCAGATCAAAAGTCTTGATGATGATCATTTTCCTTGATTGGCTGAATTGTTACTCTTAGCTGAGGATTTCCAATATCTCCCACATCTAATTTGAGAGACATTGGAAGACACCATGTAACTATCACTCACACTACACACTGGGGTTAATGGGTCAACATCCCTTTCAAAATGCCTTTAATGTTTCGTCTGCAACACAAAAAGTTATTGTCATCTGCTTCAATTCTTAAAATAAACTTACTTTCATTTTTTTGCAAAAATATGGTTAAGATGACAAACAGTTTGGATCCTGATGAGACGCCGCAGTATGCGTCCTCTCATCTGGATCCAAACTGTTTGCATAGCTAATCATAGTTTCACCACTAGCGTGCAAAGAGTTAAGAGTCATGCATTGACCTGGAGAGATTTTACTGCCCAGCGCTGTAACCTTTGAACTGCAGTTTAGGATCTGGAGTTGTTTATTTAACCCTTAAATTCCCTCATATAAACTTGTTTTCATGCATCTTCAAACAGAGTAGACCCAGATAAGGTGGCTCCTATAGGATCAGGGTCTGCTGTTTGCTAATGGAATTTGATAGATCTGTTTCTATGCCTTCTAAAACAGCTACACTGATTCACCTTCAACATTTTATTATAAATAGTTATAAATAGAATCACTATTCCAATGCAGTTATCTCCCTTTGTCCCTTATGGCTATGCTGATGGGACAAGGGAAATAACTGAGGAAATTACCTTTTAAGTGTTACAGATTCTGATGTTAAGTAGCATAAAATCCCAGGGTGAGACCATTTTTGGCCCAGGGGTCATTATTTGAACACACCTGGTAGTGGTATATTAGGTGATGCTTCATACCAAATATCTTAGCTCTAGATTATGTGGTTTCAGACAAAAAGATTTTTAAAGGTTTCCCTATATAAGTCTATGTAAAAACTACAAGCCCCAGGGCAGGGCCATTTTTTGCCCGGGGGTCATCATTTTAACAAACTTGGTAAAGGACCATTAGATGATGCTATATACCAAATATCAAAGCTCTAGAAATTGTGGTTTCAGAGAAGAAGATTTTTAAAGATTAAAAAAAAACACCTGTAAAAGTAGTGGGGCGGGGCCATTTTTTGCCCCGGGGGTCATGATTTTAACAAATCTGATAGAGGACACCCTAAGGTACATTTCTGTGAAATTTGGTTGAAATCCTCCCAGTGGTTTAGGAGAAGAAGTCATTTGAAATAAAAGTGAACGGACAGACAGACGGACAGACGGACGACGGACGACAGGCAGTCACAATAGCTCACCTTGAGCCTTTGGCTCAGGTGAGATAACAAATCCTAAGAAAAACTGATAAGCCCTTGGACATTGCCATTTTTTGGCCCGGGGCACAATTTGAACAATCTTTATAGAGGACCATTAGATCATGCTACATATCAAATATAAACAAGAGGGCCATTGGCCCTATATCGCTCACCTGAGTTACAGTAATACATGTATATTGACATGTTAATTTTTCAGTGGACAACATTTCTAGCAGATGAAATAAGCTTAGTGCACTGCTTTCACCCTTTCACTGCTGAATAAACTTGAACTGAATTCAGAACTAATACCAAGTGACTGGTTGACCAAGATCTAAACTGTTTACAACTTGTGCCATTTTTGCCTTAGCTCAAAATGCCTAAAACTGGTCTTTGAGATCAATAAAGCTATGCAATTATACCTTGACCCAGGTATATAGGCAAATAGAGTGCTAGGCAGTACATAATGCCAGTTTTTGTGTGAAATGACCAATAAGAATATCTTTAAAAATTGTTTAACCCTTTCCCTCATATGAAGCTGTTTTTATGCATTAGCAAACAGAGTAGACTCAGATCAGACGACTCCTACGGAAGCTGTCTGATCTGGGTCTTCTCTGTTTCTTTTGACACAATATAGATCGGATTCTACAGTTTTTGTCAAAGCAAAAACTTCTCTTCAGAGAAATAATGTGTTTTACACATTAAAAATAAGAGCAGACTAGATCAGACGGCTGCTATAGAAGCTGTCTGATCAGGGTCTGCTCTTTTTACATTTGACAAGATATAGATTTGATTTTACAGTTTTTTTTCAAAGCTAAAACTTCTATTTATGGCAATAACAATTTTTTTAAGTATTATCAAACAAGAGTAGTCCCAGATCAATTTTTGTCAAAGCAAACAGGTTAAGGGTTAATAGGTGTTTAGAAATAACTCTTGCTCTAGGTGTGAATATCTGATGATAATTCAATTAAACGGGTCATTAGTATTTTTAACAATTGAAATTGAGAAGAGTTACGTCTACTGTTATAATTAAGTTATATTTACTCAGTTATTTCATTAAAATCATACAAGATTCAGACATTTTAGGACTTTTTAATGTGTTGTCATCAAATTTTATAAAAAAAAGTTATATTTAAGATGCTTTTTGGGGCAGCAGACTTAATCCACAGTAGTAAGTTTAACACCTATCATTGTTGGGGGGGGGGGGGGGGGGATTATCATGTTTTCTTAAGAAATACCATGACTTATATCAGTTGGGCCATTGCATAATCATGTTTTCACAGTTTTCTTAAACATTACCATGACTTACATCAGTTGGGTTTGTACCCAGATCAAAAGTCTAGATCGTGATCATTTTCCTTGATTGGCTGAATTGTTACTTTCCTATATCTCTCACATCTAATTTGAGAGACATTGGAAGACACCATGTAACATCACTCACACTACACACTGGGGTTAATGGGTCAAAATGCCTTTAATGTTTCGTCTGCAACAAAAAGTTATTGTCATCTGCTTCAATTCTTAAAATAAACTTACTTTCATTTTTTTGCAAAAATATGGTTAAGATGACAAACAATTTGGATCCTGATGAGACGCCGCAGTATGCGGCCTCTCATCTGGATCCAAACTGTTTGCATAGGTAATCACAGTTTCACCACTAGCATGCAAAGAGTTAAGAGTCATACATTGACCTGGAGAGATTTTACTGCCCAGCAGATGTAACCTTTGAACTGCTGCTGTTGTTTATTTAACCCTTAATTTCTATCATATAAACTTGTTTTCATGCATCTGCAAACAGAATAGACCCAGATAAGGTGGCTCCTATAGGATCAAGGTCTGTTATTTGCTAATGGAATTTGATAGATGTTTCTATGCCTTCTAAAACAGCTACACTGATTTACCTTCAACATTTTATTATAAATAGTTATAAATAGAATGATACTAGCACTCCAATGCAGTTATCTCCCTTTGTCCCTTATGGCTATGCTGATGGGACAAGGGAAATAACTGTGAGGAAATTACCTTTTAAGTGTTACAGATTCTGATGTTAAGTAGCATAAAACCCCAGGGTGAGACCATTTATGGCCCAGGGGTCATTATTTGAACACACCTGGTAGTGGTATATTAGGTGATGCTTCATACCAAATATCTTAGCTCTAGATTATGTGGTTTCAGACAAAAAGATTTTTAAAGGTTTCCCTATATAAGTCTATGTAAAAACTACAAGCCCCAGGGCAGGGCCATTTTTGGCCCGGGGGTCATCATTTTAACAAACTTGGTAAAGGACCATTAGATGATGCTATATACCAAATATCAAAGCTCTAGAAATTGTGGTTTCAGAGAAGAAGATTTTTAAAGATTTAAAAAAAAACCCTGTAAAAGTAGTGGGGCGGGGCCATTTTTTGCCCGGGGGTCATGATTTTAACAAAACTGATAGAGGACATCCAAAGGTACATTTCTGTGAAATTTGGTTGAAATCCTTCTAGTGGTTTAGGAGAAGAAGTCATTTGAAATAAAAGTGAACGGACAGACGGACGGACAGACGGACATACTAACAAATGGGTAGTTGTGTGACTTTTTCCTTTGATCTTTTCTTGTGGGACTAGTCCCACAAGAAAAACTATTTTTGGCTCTAACTTTGGAATAGAATGATCTGGAAGCTAACCCTAACCCTAACCCTATGTCCCACAACTGGCCAGGTTAATGTCACAAGAAATGGCCAGGTTAATGTCACAAGAGATGGCCAGGTTAATGATTTTACTTGTGCGACTAGTTAGAAAAAGTCACACAACTACCCTTTGGTGAGTGCGGACAGACGGACAGACGGACAGACGGACGACGGACGACAGGCAGTCACAATAGCTCACCTTGAGCCTTTGGCTCAGGTGAGCTAAAAATCTAGGTCGTATGGTTTCAGAGAAGAAGATTTTTAAAGATTTTCCTATGAAAAACTGATAAGCCCCTTTGGCCCGGGGTCATACTTTGTACAATCTTTGTAGATGACCATAAGATGATGCTACATACCAAATATCAAAGGTCTAGGCCTTACGGTTTCAGAGAAGAAGATTTTTAAAGATTTTCCTATGAAAAACTAATACGCCCGGGTTGGGCCCATTTTTGGTCCTGGGGTCATAATTTGAATAATATTTGTAGAGGACCGTTAGATGATGCTACATACCAAATATCAAAGGTCGAAGCCTTACGGTTTCAGAGAAGAGTTTTACAAAAACAACTAGTAAGCCCCGTGGCGGGGCCATTTTTTGCCCGGGGTCATAATTTGAACAATCTTTGTAGAGGACCATTAGATGATGCTTCATACCAAATATCTAAGCTCTAGGGTATGTGGTTTCAGAGAAGATGATTTTTAAAGGTTTTCCTATATAAGTCTATGTAAAACTGATAAGCCCGGGGGCAGGGCCATTTTTGGCCCGGGCCATAATTTGAACAACTATGGTAGAGGACCATTAAATGATGTTACATACCAAATATCTAAGCTCTTGGTTTTGTGGTTTCAGAGAAGAAGATTTTTCAAGATCTTTATAAAAACAAGAGGGCCATGAGGCCCTGAAGCGCTCACCTGAGATAACCCAAGGGGCGTGGCCATTTGTGACCAAGAAGTCATTATTTGTACAACATTGGTAGAAAACCACAAGGCAAAGCAGCATGCCATTAATTAAAGGTCTAAGCCTAATGGTTTCAGAGAAAAATAATATTTCATATTTTTCCCATGAAAAACTGATAAGCCCCAAGGCAGGGCCAAGTTTTGCCCAGAGGCCAGGGTCGAAAGTTGAACAGTCTTGGCAGAGGACCACAAGCCAAGCTAAATATTTGTATAGGACCATTAGATCATGTTACATACCAAACATCAAAGGTCTAGGCCTTACAGTTTCAGAAGATTTTTAAAGATTTTCCTATGAAAAAATGATAAGCCCTTGGGCGGGCCATTTTTGGCCCAGGGGTAATAATTTGAACAATCTTGGTAGAGAACCATTACATCATGCTACATTCCAAATATCAAAGGTATAGGCCTAACAGTTTCAGACAAAAAGATTTTTAAAGATTTTCCTATGAAAAACTGATAAGCCCTTGGGCGGGGCCATTTTCGGTCCAGGGTCATAATTTGAACAATCTTTGTAGAGGACCATTAGACCATGCTACATGCCAAATATCAAAGGTCTAGGCCTTACAGTTTCAGAGAAGAAGATTTTTAAAGATTTTCCTATGAAAAACTGATAAGCCCTTGGGCGGGGCCCTTATGGCCCGGGGGTCATAATTTGAACAATCTTTGTAGAGGACCATTAGATCATGCTACATACCAAATATCAAAGGTCTAGGCCTTACAGTTTCAGAGAAGAAGATTTTTAAAGATTTTCCTATGAAAAACTGATAAGCCCTTGGGCGGGGCCATTTTTGGCCCGGGGGTCATAATTTGAACAATCTTTGTAGAGGACCATAAGATCATTATACATGCCAAATATCAAAAGTCTAGGCCTTACAGTTTCAGAGAAGAAGATTTTTAAAGATTTTCCTATGAAAAACTGATAAGCCCTTGGGCGGGGCCATTTTTGGCCCGGGGGTCATAATTTGAACAACCTTTGTAGAGGATCATTAGATCATGCTACATACCAAATATCAAAGGTCTAGGCCTTACAGTTTCAGAGAAGAAGATTTTTAAAGATTTTCATATGAAAAACTGATAAGCCCCTGGGCGGGGCCATTTTCGGCCCGGGGGTCATAATTTGAACAATCTTAGTAGAGGACCATAAGATCATGCTACAGGCCAAATATCAAAAGTCTAGGCCTTACAGTTTCAGAGAAGAAGATTTTTAAAGATTTTCCTATGACAAACTGATAAGCCCTAGGGCGGGGCCATTTTTGGCCCGGGGGTCATAATGTGAACAATATTTCGTTCCCCCTAATCGCTGATGTCTCTGACAAAATTTGGTTAAAATTGGGTCAGTAGTTTCAGAGGAGATGTCGTTTGAAAATGTGGACGGACGACGGACGCCGGACGACGGACGCCGGACGACGGACGGATCGCGGTCACAATAACTCACCTGAGCCTTTGGCTCAGGTGAGCTAACAACTGATAAGCCACAGCGCGGGCTATTTTTTGCCCGGGGGTCATGATTTGAACAAACTTGATAGAGGACCACCCTAGGAACATTTCTGTGAAATTTAGATGAAATTTTCCCAGTGGCTTAGGGGGAGAAGCCATTTGAAAAAAATTGTGGACGACTGATGCCGGAAGACGCCGGACACAGGGCTATCACAAAAGCTCACCTTGAGCACTTTGTGCTCTGGTGAGCTAAAAATTGTGGACGACTGACGCCAGACGACGCCGGACACAGGGCTATCACAAAAGCTCATCTTGGCACTTCGTGCCAGGTGAGCTAAAAACTGGCCACCCCTGCGTCGTGGATTCAGAGGAGAAGAATTTTAAAAGTTCAAATTGTTGATGGCTGACGACGCACGCTGACAGACAATGGATATCAGGTGATCACAAAAGCTCACCCTGAGCACATTATGCTCTGGTGAGCTAAAATGAACACAGAAACTTTTGACTATGGCAGAAAGTATATGATTCAGAAGCAAACAGAGCTGACCCTGATTAGACGGCTCCAACAGAAGCCGTCTAATCTGAGTCTACCTTGTTTTCAAAAGCATTAAAAGGCGTATTGATGGAGTAAAAGGTTATGAACGTATATGCACATAGTTATAACTGCACTGAGCCTTACATAGTTATAACTGCTCTGAGCCTTACATAGTTATAACTGCACTGAGCCTTACAATTGCAGTTCTAGATTCCTTAAATCACAAATAACCATAACAAATATTTATATCTTCTTCAACATAATCAGAAAAGACATGTGAAAGTAGGAGGGTGGAAATAGTTCCGCAAACAGACTGACAAAAAAATTACCAATGATAAGTAGGAGAGGCAAAATAGTTCTGCAAACAGACTGACAACATATGTACCAGTGATCACAGACCGACAACACACATACATTGTACCAATAAACATATTATATTATTAGTCCTTTTGTAATATCGGCAAATAGAAATGTAACAAACACAGTAAATGTATTCCTAATTTTAATTAACAATATAAATATCTTACATACAGCATGATAGTACACACATACTGTTATGTTTTGTTCCCGCAATCATATATAATTCATCTATAGCTACACCCCTTTCAATAAAATTATCTCTTATAAACAAATTGAAATGTACATAATAATATATACATGAACAATTATAATACAGGCCTGGTTATGGTAGAAATCTACATCTTCATTGGTCCCAATTAAACATGTATGAGAAGTATCACAAATATATAAATCTAGGTCTTTCTAACACTGTAGACAACACCATGAACCAAGATTATAAAAATATTCAAATAACAAGAGAGCCAGAATGGCCCTGAAGCGCTCACCAGACAACAAGAGGAGAAGATTTTCAAAGTTTTCACTATATGTTTCTATAGAAAACTAGCCGGCCCTGGGGCGGGCCAATTTTGACCCCAGGGGAATAATTTAGAAAAACTTGTAGGGGACCTGAACATGATGCTATGTGCCAAATATGAAAGCTGAGACTAACCTTCCAGTTTCAGAGAAGAAGATTTTCAAAGTTTTCTCAATATGTTTCTATTGAAAACTGCCCACCCCTGTGGCAGGGCCAATTTTGACTCTAGGGCCATAATTTATATAACTTTTCAAGAGGACCTGAACATGATACTCTGTGCCAAATATGAAAGCTGAGAGCCTTCCAGTTTCAGAGAAGAAGATTTTCAAAGATTTTACTATTTGTTTCTATTGAAAACTCTCCACCCCTGGGGCGGGGACAATTTTGACCCGAGACCATAATTAATATAACTTTAGTAGACGACCTGAACATGATGCTATGTGCGAAATATGAAAGCTGAGAGCCTTCCAGTTTCAGAGAAGAAGATTTTCAAAGATTTCACTATTTGTTTCTATTGAAAACTGCCCACCCCTGGGGCGGGGCCAATTTTGACCCCGGGGCCATACATTATATAACTTTTGTAGAGCACCTGAACATGATGCTATGTGCCAAATATGAAAGCTGAGAGCCTTCCAGTTTCAGAAAAGAAGATTTTCAAAGATTTCATTATTTGTTTCTATTGAAAACTGCCCACCCCTGGGGCGGGGCTAATTTTGACCCCGGGGCCATAATTTATATAACTTTTGTAGAGGACCTGAACATGATGCTATGTGCCAAATATGAAAGCTGAGAACCTTCCAGTTTCAGAGAAGAAGATTTTCAAAGATTTCACTATTTGTTTCTATTGAAAACTGCCCACCCCTGGGGCGGGGCCAATTTTGACCCTGGGGCAATAATTTATATAACTTTTGTAGAGGCCCTGAACATGATGCTATGTGCCAAATATGAAAGCTGAGAGCCTTCCAGTTTCAGAGAAGAAGATTTTCAAAGATTTCACTACCTATTTGTTTCTATTGAAAACTGCCCATCCCTGGGGCGGGGCCAATTTTGACCCCAGGGCCATAAATAATATAACTTATGTAGAGGACCTGAACATGATGCTATGTGCCAAATATGAAAGCTGAGAACCTTCCAGTTTCAGAGGAGAAGATTTTCAAAGTTTGCACTATATGATTCTATTGAAAACTGCCCACCCCTGGGGCGGGGCCAATTTTTACCCCAGGGCCATAATTTATATAACTTTTGTAGAGCACCTGAACATGATGCTATGTGCCAATTATGAAAGCTGAGAACCTTCTGGTTTCAGAGAAGAAGATTTTCAAAGTTTTACTATATGTTTCTATTGAAAACAAGGCACCCCTGGGGCGGTATCAATTTTGACCCCAGGGGCATAATTCATATAACTTTTGAAGAGGACCTGAATATGATGCTATGTGCCAAAGATGAAAGTTGAGATCCCTGTAGATTCAGAGGAGAAGATTTTTAAAGGTTCAAATTGTTGACGACGGACAACGAACAACGCACGACGCACGCCAACGGACAACAGGCGATCACAAAAGCTCACCCTGAGCACTTTGTGCTCTGGTGAGCTAAAAAAACTCACCAATCAAATAATTGCAAATTAACTCACTTAAACAAAAGTTTTTTTACCAGAAAGACTGGTCTCCTTAATTCTTATTTATTTACATCTGATCTGCAAATGCTTGTCATTTCTAATGGCATGTCTTAAACATGTGGGTTAAAAACGTATTCTTAATTTCAATTAACAATAAAAATATCTTACATACAGCATGATAGTACACACATACTGCTATGTTTTGTTCCCGCAATCATATATAATCCATCTATAGCTAGCCTATATCCCTTTCAATAATTATCTCTTATAAACAAATTAAAATGTACATAATAATATATACATGAACAATTATAATACAGGCCTGGTTATGGTAGAAGTCTACATCTTCATTGGTCCCAATTAAACATGTATGAGAAGTATCACAAATATATAAATCTAGGTCTTTCTAACACTGTAGACAACACCATGAACCAAGATTATAAAAATATTCAAATAAAAAAAACCTCACCAATCAAATAATTGCAAATTAACTCACTTAAACAAAAAGTTTTTTTTACCAGAGAGACTGGTCTCCTTAATTCTTATTTATTTACATCTGATCTGCAAATGCTTGTCATTTCTAATGGCATGTCTTAAACATGTGGGTTACTGATAAATTTAAAACTGGGTTTAACTCTTCTATAGCCTAGCTACTCATGTCATCTGCAAAACGCATGTACAATTTTAGAGACTATTTATTATTAATCAAATAATTATGTAACCAGATACAAATGTTTGTCTTATTTTTCAAAAGGAATCAACACAATAGCAATATTTGGAAAATGAAATATCTCACTAGCAGCTTGTGGCATGTACCATGGGATAATGTCTCACTAGCAGCTTGTGGCATGTACCATGAGATAATATCTCACTAGCAGCTTGTGGCATATAACATGGGATATCATCTCACTAGCAGCTTGTGGCATGTACCATGGGATAATGTCTCACTAGCAGCTTGTGGCATATAACATGGGATAATATCTCACTAGCAGCTTGTGGCATGTACCATGGGATAATGTGTCACTAGCAGCTTGTGGCATATAACATGGGATAATATCTCACTAGCAGCTTGTGGCATGTACCATGGGATAATGTCTCACTAGCAGCTTGTGGCATATAACATTGGGTAACTTAAGAAATCTTAAACTTATATTGATATATGTTACCTATGATTTATTGTTACAAACAATGGGTATTTGGTTTTGATCCGGTTTTACCTCATTTTAACAGTATTTCAGTCATTATGACATCCATCTAATTACAGGACTGGTGGAGGAAGACCCCAGAGGTTCTTCTGTTCACAGAAAAAATTGCAATGTTTCATGCACAGAAGAACATCCAAGTAGAACCACCGACCTACTGCAAGCCAGCTGGAAGGCTTCCTCACATGAAAAATTCAAATGCCCAGACCCGGATTCAAACTAACAGCGGTGAGGGTCTAAACGATTGTCAGTCAAAGATCATAACCACTCAGCAACAGAGGCCCCAACAATGAAAGCTATAAAGCCTTCACGTTTTTCTTTATTGACATAAGTTGGTATCACTAGCACAGTTTGCAATTTATATGAGCATCTATTCAATTCTGTCTGCATCTCAAAGAGTTTGGATCCAGATCAGACTTCCAGTTACTTGGCATCTCATCTGGATCCAAACTGTTTGTATATGATATTACACAGCCGTCTATATGGTAGTGAAGGGTTTCATTTCATGTCTGAATAGTTATGTTGCATTCATACAAGTAAAAGCAACTGATGACATATGGCCAGCATCACAAGACAACTGGGTGCTCAAGACATCAGTCCATATCAGCTGAATGATTGGAATGATGTGCCTCATCAGACTGCTCAGGTTCTATACTATTTGAAGCTTTTACCAACAAAATACCATACATTCTGACAATCATCAAACAGCATAGGCTGTGATTGGACGCATGTATTTTCAATGTGGTAGTTGTTAGCTCTACATCTGACAAAACTCTTTATATGCTTTTGCAGAGTAGTCCCAGATCAGAGAGCTCCTGTAGGAACTAGGCCCAGATCAACTAGGCCCAGATCAGACAGCTCCTGTAGGAACTATCTGATCAGGTTGGTTCTGTTATTTTGTATACAAAACTAGAACTACCACTAAAGGTGATGAATACCCCCACTAGCAAATTTGACACAGAGATGGGGGTTATAGAAATAAATCACTACAATCGCTACATTTGAAAATAACTCCTGAAAACCTGAAATTTCCTAAAAATTACTAAGTCAAAATGCTGTAATTCCGTTAAAAACCAATGTGGTGTAACAAAATTCAAACTTGATCTGTAAATTAATTATTATACAGCTACATACCAAATATCACATCAATATCTGCAAGGGTTCAGAAAACAAGAGGGCCAGAATGGCCCTGAAGCGCTCACCAGACAATCAGAGGAGAAGATTTTCAAAGTTTTCATTATATGTTTCTATAGAAAACTAGCCGGCCCTGGGGCAGGCCAATTTTGACCCCAGGGGCATAATTTATATAACTTTTGTAGAGGACTTGAACATGATGCTATGAGTCAAATATGAAAGCTGAGAATCTTTCAGTTTCAGAGGAGAAGATTTTCAAAGTTTTCTCTATATGTTTTTACTGAAAACTACCCACCCATGGGGCAGGCCAATTTTGACCCCAGGGCCATAATTCATATAACTTTTGTAGAGGACCTATACATGATGCTATGCGCAAAATATGAAAGCTGAGAACTTTCCAGATTCAGAGAAGAAGATTTTCAAAGTTTTCACTATTTGTTTCCATTGAAAACTGCCCATCCCTGGGGCGGGGACAATTTTGACCCCAGGGCAATAATAAATATAACTTTTGTAGAGGACCTGAACATGATGCTCTGTGCCAAATATGAAAGCTGAGCGCCTTCCAGTTTCAGAGGAGAAGATTTTCAAAGGTTTACTACATGTTTCTATTGAAAACTTCCCACCCCTGGGGCGGGGCCAATTTTGACCCCAGGGTCATAATTTATACAATTTTTGTAGAGGACCAGAACATGATGCTCTGTGCCAAATATGAAAGCTGAGCGCCATCCAGTTTCAGAGGAGAAGATTTTCAAAGATTTCACTATTTGTTTCTATTGAAAACTGCCCACCCCTGGGGCGGGGCCAATTTTAACCCCAGGGCCATAATTTATATAACTTTTGTAGAGGACCTAAGCATTATGCTATCTGCCGAATATGAAAGCTGAGAACCTTCCAGTTTCAGAGGAGAAGATTTTCAAAGATTTCACTATTTGTTTCTATTGAAAACTGTCCACCCCTGGGGCGGGGCCAATTTTGACCCCAGGGGCATAATTTATATAACTTTTGTAGAGGACCTGAACATGATGCTCTGTGCCAAATATGAAAGCTGAGCGCCTTCCAGTTTCAGAGGAGAAGATTTTCAAAGGTTTACTACATGTTTCTATTGAAAACTTCCCACCCCTGGGGCGGGGCCAATTTTGACCCCAGGGTCATAATTTATACAATTTTTGTAGAGGACCAGAACATGATGCTCTGTGCCAAATATGAAAGCTGAGCGCCATCCAGTTTCAGAGGAGAAGATTTTCAAAGATTTCACTATTTGTTTCTATTGAAAACTGCCCACCCCTGGGGCGGGGCCAATTTTAACCCCAGGGCCATAATTTATATAACTTTTGTAGAGGACCTAAGCATGATGCTATCTGCCGAATATGAAAGCTGAGAACCTTCCAGTTTCAGAGGAGAAGATTTTCAAAGATTTCACTATTTGTTTCTATTGAAAACTGTCCACCCCTGGGGCGGGGCCAATTTTGACCCCAGGGGCATAATTTATATAACTTTTGTAGAGGATCTGAACATGATGCTATGTCCTAAATATGAAAGCTGAGAAACTTCTGGTTTCAGAGGAGAAGATTTTCAAAGGTTTACTATATGTTTCTATTGAAAACTTCCCACCCCTGGGGCGGGGCCAATTTTGACCCCAGGGCCATAATTTATGTAACTTTTGTAGAGGACCTGAACATGATGCTATGTGCCAAATATGAAAGCCAATAACCTTCTGGTTTCAGAAGAGAAGATTTTCAAAGTTTTACTATATGTTTCTATTGAAAACTTCCCACCCCTGGGGCAGGGCCAATTTAGACCCCAGGGGCATAATTTATATAACTTTTGTAGAGGACCTATAGGTGATGCTATGTACCAAAGATGAAAGCTGAGAACTCTGTAGATTCAGAGGAGAAGATTTTTAAAGGTTCAAATTGTTGACGCGGGACGACGGACGAAGATGGACGAGGGATATCAAGCGATCACAAAAGCTCACCCTGAGCTCTTCTGTGTGCTCTGGTGAGAAAATTTCTAAGTAAAATCACTGTATTTCCATGAAAAAATCAATGAAGCGTAATGAAATTCAAACTTGATCTGTAACTCATTATATTAAATAGAGGATCTTACATGAGTGTTCTTGATTATTGGATTTATTAAATGAGTCTTTTTAAAACGATAAAAAACGAGCTTTAGCGAGTTTTTTATCGTTTTAAAAAGACTCATTTAATAAATCCAATAATCATTAACACGAATGCAAGATCCTATTTATAACATAACACACACAAATGTTATTTGCAGCCAATATTTCAGCAGTAACGTGGATTGTTATAAATTCTCCTTACATATATAGAAATGATGAATGAAAGGTGTTATTAGGTTCGCTAGGTTACTGGGACAAAGTAAGTCCAAATTTTCCAACTTTATTTTTTACTTACTGTCATATCAACCAGGATCTAATTCAGACCTCTCTGGTATTCAATTTAACTGTGATAGTTTATGATACAAAAACATACAGAAACACGTCAAAATAATTTTTGAGTTACAGTTTTGACATACATAGTTACAAACACGTCACATTATGACGTCATTGTACACAACATGTGTCTATGTAAAGCGCGCCATTTACATGAAAACTTACATACAGTCGCCAACACGTCCGACACTTACTGTCAATGGGATTCGAAATGCGCCTTCGTTTTGGTATATTAAGCCCTTCATTAGTGTTGTATGTAAACACGTGGACATGGACATTTCCACCGAGAAAAAAATCTCGATTCAAGTTCAGTGAAAATGTTTGAAATGGACAAAAGATTCAGTACGAACTGCTGCATAAAATGTGTTGGAACAGGAGGAAGATTTTCGGGATCAGCTGAGTTAGTGAGTATAGCATATTTGAAATATGTTGGTGTTGTGCTGGATTCAGATGACTATTGTTGTTGATTGATGAGATATTTGTATGAGTAGTAATCTGCATAAACAAAAGGACATACGGTGAAGAAAATGCAAAGTTGAGGAGGCATTTTAAATGTAAAATGGATTGTATGGGTCAGAGTAGCTGGTAGGTCTTTTTGGCATACATTTTGTATATGATTCCTGACAGCGATTACAATTTGTATTATTCTATCGAAATTAAGGCGCAAGTGCCAACAATCCTTTGCCATCTATCGTGACTCAATCGTGGACAGGTAGGTCGACCACCGTCCGCCAGTTGTTTGTTTTGACAGCGCGTATGAATCGTTCGAATGTCATTCGGTCGTTCGAATGTTATTCACTAGTGATTATATGCCCATGATTATCAAAAAATAAATGATAGTGTTACGTCACGCTGAAGCCACGTGTTATGTTATAAAGCCACGTATACCAAATATCACTTCAATATCTGTAAACAGGGTTCCCACAAAACAGAAAAAATAAAATTCCCTGACTTTTCACTGACTTTTCCCTGACCAAATTTCAATTTTCCCTGACCCCATGTTAACAGTAGTTTAATTGGTCATCTATGAGCATGATCAATAAATGTTGGCCTCCGTTCTCCCCATCAGCCAATCCTTACCACTTCTCTCTTTATGATAACTATATATACAGCATTAGTGTTTTGATCATTTTAAAAAAAATGTTTTTGACTTTTTCATTTTTAATCTTTCAATATTGGATGTAACATGCAGGATGCCAAACAGGTCCTAATATGCACCCAAAGTACATTGTATACAGTTTCTTGAATCTTTATGATATTTTCTAAGCAAACAGAGTAGACCCTGATATGGGTCTATTCTGTTTGCAAAGGTGATAAAATGTGTATCTATGGTGGAAATGGTTAATCTTTTTAAGTTTTTCTGTGTAAGCTGAATTTTAAAATAGTACATACAGTGTGTAAGACACTGATATAGCATGCTATTAAAATGGGGTTAAAACTGGCCCCGCCCCAGGGCCAGCTAGTTTTCTGTAGAAACACATAGTGAAAACTTTGAAAATCTTCTCCGATATTATGGTGAGTGATATCAGGGCCTTTCAGGCCCTCTTGTTTTGCAATTTAATCAAAATTTTGCATCACTTATTTTTTGGCAAAAATAGGTCCTTTTAATGGGTCTCTGTAGATGCCAGAAAATGGTCTGCATTTTCACTGTTTTAATAATAGCAGACCAAATATTGCTGCACTAACAATTGAAGACAGTACAGTAGAATGTCCAACATCTAGCACCGCTGCCCTGCAGCCTGTACTAACAAGTGAAGACACTACAATAGAATGTCCAGTATCTAGCATTGCTGCCCTATTCTAGCACTGCTGTCAAAATGGATGCTGGAGTCTTGCAGAGGAGGTGCCAGAATTCTCCAATGATTTTGTTTTAACAGACTTCATGACAGATATACCATAAAATTTGGATGTGAAATATACAAAGCTAATCAAAGATGTTTAAAGATATTTTGTTTAGTCAAAATTGAAGAAACTACCTTGGCCTTTTATTTTCATTCTTTCTTCTTTTTGACATATTTCCTCAGCCCTCATTCTTTAGTTCCAAATTTCCCTGACTTTTCCCTGACTTTTCCCAAATTTCAAATTTCCCTGACCAAATAAAAAATTCCCTGACTTTTCCCTGACCTTGAAAAAAAATCTTTTTTCCCTGACTTTTCCCTGTCCGTGGGAACCCTGGTAAAGGTTTAGAAAAAAACTCCGGAAAACCTGAATTTCCAAAAATTTCTAAGTAAAATCACTGTATTTCCGTGAAAAATGAATGAAGTGTAACGAAATATAAACTTGATCTGTAACTCGTTATAATAAAGCCACATACCACATATCACTTCAATATCTGTAAAGGTTTTGAAAAAAACTCCGGAAAACCTGAATTTCTGGAAAATTTCTAAGTAAAATCGCTGTATTTCCGTGACAAAAATCAATGAAGCGTAACGAAATTCAAACTTGATCTGTAATCATTATAATAAAGCCACATACCACATATCACTTCAATATCTGTAAAGGTTTAGAAAATACTGAAGACAGAGTTACAAACCCTGTGCACTGCACTTGCGGTCAATGTGATCTATCTGTATATGAAGTTTGAAGTCAATAGCTTTTATACTTTGGATGTTATGATCCAGACAAGGCGGACGGACGGACGGACAGACAGACAACCGGACAACTTTGTTTGTGGGGGTATAATAAGAATTGGTTCTACAGTTACTGTCATGGTCAAAAAGAGAGTTACAAATAAGTGATGTATTTCAGATGTGCAAGTCTTACTTCTCTACCAATTGTGACTACTCAGTATTATTATCTCTTTGAGATGATTGTTATGAGTAGTCACAACTATAGAATTGATAGAGAAAATGAGAAAATATAAATACGTTTAGCTTACCCTACTTGTGCGGGACATTGTGTACAGGGTCTACACTGTTTGCAATGCACATGGATTCCCGTTTTGTTGTGACATTGGCCATACACATTTTTAAAAACAAATAAATAGGATAAAAATAATGTTACATATATCATTGAGCTTCAGCTTCAGCTGTAAACAGGAATCAATCCATTACATTAATGTACAGTTTACAAATTAATAACAATAATAAATGAATTTGAGTGATACATAACCAGTCAAAGATAATTGATCGGAATCTGACTGGTTGGTTTGACAGAGTGAACACATTACTACTAGAGACAGATAGCATGAATCAAATCAAGTAACATGATTTGTTGGTTGTGCTCTTTCTGTCAGTTCAAAACAACAAACATTATACTTTGCAATGATTAATGCAAAATATATTCAGCCTATTTTAGGCCTTTGTTAACTACAGTAAAACCCCTCTCAACCAGATAATAAAATTAGTATCAAAACCAATCTTTCAGACAGGTGGCAGCTTAATGCAAACTGAAAGTGATGCAGAAACCTCCTTCCATTCTGCATTAAGCAGCCACCTGCATAAAAACATAAATTGTTCTTTTATAAAATTTCGGTTGCGAGAGGTTTGACTGTATCTATGATTAACAAATACTAATGCTGACAACTAAAGATATAATTCACACTTGTGACAAACACACTGGATCCTTAGCTGTCTTATATTTCTGGTCAATTAATGCTTAATCTCATGAATATTTGTGTAAGAAATTCTGACATGGCAAAATTTAATGTATGTTAGCTATTTTTTATAATGGTATAAAAACACAATGTTTTGGCCATATCAGAAACTAGAAAAAGTTTAATATACTTCCATAAGGAGACAGAGCACAGTCTAATCAGACGGCTCCTACATGAGCCATCCCATCCTACATGAGCCATCTCATCCTACATGAGCCATCTCATTTTGGTTTACTTTGTTTGCAGGGAAAGGGCTAAAAAGATATTGCCTACGTTAGACTGCTACTCATTATATTCATGGTGGTAAATGCTCTATCTCTGACTGATAAAGTATCCAGTTTATTCACTGCCATTAACTAGTAATCAAATACATCACTTGTTCTCAACTCAATGTTGAGATGAATGTCAACTGAAGAATTTAAAATCATATTGTGTAAAACTTCTCTCATATATATAAATCATACTTATGTACATGTAAAATTTCTTGGACCTTTGATGCTAAAAATGGAATGTCTCTTAACCTGGGAATAAGCTTGCACATAATGAGTAATCTGCAGGGCTTTGCCAACAATGTAGACTTAGTCCATCTAATAAAAGTCTCAACTGTTGGACAAGTTTGATCATTTCATATTTAAATGCTTCTATTTCTAATTGTTAAGCAGAGGCCATGCATAACTAGTGGCAATTTCTGATCGGGGTCCATGTCTGATACCAGTGGCCATCTCTGACACCAGAGGCCATGCATGACACCGGAGGCATTGTCTGACCAGAGGCCATATCTGACACCATAGGCCATGTCTGACACCAGAGGCCATGCATGATCAGAGGCCATGTCTGACACTAGAGGCCATGTCTGACACCAGAGGCCCCAGAGGCCATGACATAACCAAGAGAGGACATGCCTGACACAATAGGTCATCTCTGACAAGAGGACATGTCTGACACAAGAGATCATCTCTGAAAAGAAGGACATGTCTGACACAAGATGTAATCTCTGAGTGTCTGATACAATAGATCATCTCTGACAAGAGGACATGTCTGACACATGAGGCCATCTCTGAAAAGAGGACATGTCTGACACAAGAGGACATGTCTGAAAAGAGGACATGTCTGACACAAGATGTAATCTCTGAGTGTCTGATACAATAGATCATCTCTGACAAGAGGACATGTTTGACACAAGAGGCCATCACTATTCTCTGAGAAGAGGACATGTCTGACACAATAGATCATCTCTGACAAGAGGACATGTCTGACACAAAAGGTCATCTCTGAAAAGAGGACATGTCTGACACAAGAGGTCATCTCTGAAAAGAGGACATGGCTCACACAATATGTCATCTCTGAGAAGAGGACATATCTGACACAAGAGGTCATCATTATTCTCTGACAAGAGGACATGTCTGACACAAGAAAGAGATCATCTCTGAGAAGAGGACGTGTCTGATACAAGAGGTCATCTTTGAAAAGAGGACATGTCTCACACAAGAAGTAATCTTTGAAAAGAGGACATGTATCACACAAGAGGTAATCTCTGAAAAGAGGACATATCCGACACAATAGGTCATCTCTGACAAGAGGACATGTCTGACACAAGAGGTAATCTCTGAAAAGAGGACATGTCTCACACAAGAGGTAATCTCTGAAAAGAGGACATATCCGACACAATAGGTCATCTCTGACAAGAGGACATGTCTGACACAAGAGGTAATCTCTGAAAAGAGGACATGTCTCACACAAGAGGTAATCTCTGAAAAGAGGACATATCCGACACAATAGGTCATCTCTGAGAAGAGTACATGTCTGACAAAAGTGGCCATCATTATTCTCCAAGAAGAGGACATGTCTGACGACACAAGAGGTCATCTCTGAGAAGAGGACATGTCTGACGATACAAGAGGTAATCTCTGAGAAGAGCTGTAGAAATAAAAATCAAACATTTCTTATCAAAACTTATCTTGTTGGTATTGATTAGAAATGCAGTTACACCAATAACTATCAAGACAAGGTTTAGCTGAGATACATTACATAGATCAGTGTTTTTCTTGTCTACATTGCAACTGTCTCTAATAGAGCAGCTTGTCCTGGTCTTGTTGAAAAAAGTCCTATGGGTACAGTTATACTTGGAGTATGTCATATCAAGTTGCAGAATCAAACCAAACTTTTTCAAGCTTTGTATTGCAATAATAAACAGAAAACAAATGATATCTACTATACAATCTGTTCATGGTGAGAACTGTCGGATAACTAACTGGCACTATTCATCTATATCCACAAAAACTAGTATGTTCATAATTTGAAAATCTTGGTAGAGGACTATTAGATAATGCAACATACAAAATATCTAAGGTCTATGCCTTACAAGTTCAGAGAAGACTTTTAAAGATTTTTAAGAGAAGAAGATTTTTTAAGACTTTCCTATGAAAAACTGATATGCCCCTGGGCAGGGCCATTTTCAACCCAGGGGACATAAATTAATTTGAACAATCTTGGTAGAAAACTATTAGATAGCGCTACATACCAAATATTAAAGGTCTCTGCCTTACAGTTTTGGAGAAGAAGATTCTTAAAGCTTTTTATATGAAAAACTGATAAGCCCCAGGGCGGCGCCATTTTTGACCCAGGGGTAATAATTTGAATAATCTTGGTAGAAAACCATTAGATGATGCTACATACCAAATATCAAGGGCCTAGACCTTACAGTTCTGGAGGAGAACATTTTTAAAGATTTTCCAATGAAAAACTGATAAGCCCTTGGGCGGGGCCATTTTTGGTCAGGGGGTCATAATTTGATTAATCTTGGTAGAGGACCATTAAATAATGCTACATACCAAATATCAAAGGGGTATACCTTATAATTTTAGAGAAGAAGATATTTAAAGATTTTCCTATGAAAAACTGATAAGCCCCGGGGTGGGGCCATTTTTGGCCCAGGGGTCATAATTTGAACAATCTTAGTAGAGAACCATTAGATCATGCTACATACCAAATATCAATCATGCTACATACCAAATATCAAAGGTCTATGCCTTACAGTTTCAGAGAAGATGATTTTTAAAGATTTTCCTATGAAAAACTGATAAGCCCTGGGGCGGGGCCATTTTTGTCCTGGTGGTCATAATTTGAACAATCTTAGTAGAGGACCATTAGATGATGCTACATACCAAATACCAAAGGTCTATGCCTTACAGTTTCAGAGAAGAAGATTTTTAAAGATTTTCTTATGAAAAACTGATAAGCCCTGGGGCGGGGCCATTTTTGGCCCGGGGGACATAATTTGAACAATCTTTGTAGAGGACCATTACATCATGCTATATACCAAATATCAAAGCTCTTGGCTTTGTGGTTCCAGAGAAGATGTTTAAATAAATTGTTGACGCCCGCACGTACGCACGACGCACACCGCACATACGCCGGACATAGGATCATCCCAATAGCTCACCTTGGCACTTTGTGCCAGGTGAGCTAAAAACTGATAAGCCCTTGGTCGGGGCCATAATTTGAAAATCTTTGTAGAGGACCATAAGATCATGCTACATGCCAAATGTCAAAGGTCTAGGTCTTACTGTTTCAGAGAAGAAGATTTTTAAAGAGTTTCCTATGAAAAACTGATAAGCCCTTGGGCGGGGCCATTTTTGGCCGGGGGTCATAATTTGAAAATCTTTATAGAGGACTATAAGATCATAAACAAGAGGGCCAGAATGGCCCTGAAGCGCTCACCAGACAAACAGAGGAGAAGATTTTGAAAGTTGTCACTATATGTTTCTATAGAAAGCTGGCTACTCCTGGGGCAGGGCCAATTTTGACCACAGGGGCATAATTTATATAACATTTGTAGAGGACCTGAACATGAAGCTATGTGCCAAATATGAAAGTTATGAACCTTCCAGTTTCAGAAAAGATTTTCAATGTTTTTACTATATATTTCTATTGAAAGCTGACCACCCCTGGGGTGGGGCCAATTTTAACCCCAAGGGCATAATTTAAACAAGGCCATGCAAAGTTCTGACTAAAGGCGATCAACTGTTCTTCTGAACGGGTATGTGTACCCTAGCATTCCAAACTGATTTTTTGAATTTGAATATTATTATAAATTACTACATAATAATTTCATATTCATAAGTTTAACTTAATAGTTTCAAGTAATACAATTTCATGTTAAAAAATATTTCATAATTTATTTAAAATCTTTAATTTGGCATTCTAGTCTTTACATGATTAACCCTTCTTCTGAACTGCAGGGCAGGTTATAATAATATCATAATGCCAATCACTATTATTAATTAACCCTTCCCTCATATAAAAGTGTTTTCACACATTTGAAAACAGAGTAGACCCAGATCAGATGCCTCCTATAGGAGCCATCTGATCAGGGCCTGCTCTGTTTTTTAATGGAATTTGATAATCTGTTCCTTAAGTTTCTAAAATGGCTACAATGTTCCACCTACTATATTTCATTATAACTATTTTGTAGATGAATATTCAGTAGGTTGTGAAATTTGGAAAAAAAAATGGGTACAATGTTCCACCTTCCATACTTCTTTTTAATTATTTTGTTCATGAATATGCAGTAGGCATTCAAATTAATAATAAACATAGAACAGGCAAAGGGTTAAGACAGATCTCACTAACACTGGCTCCAGCACCAGATACAGGTGCACTAAAAATAGCCACTGGTCATCTCTCTCTACTGCTTGACCTGATGACCTCTTTATGAGCAAAGAGAAGATGCTTAAAATCGCAGTCAGCTTCAAGTTTGCAAGAAAACTGGCCACCCTGGGGTGTAGCCAATTTTGACCACAGGAGCATAATTTAAATAACTTTTGTAGAGGACCTGAACATGATGCTATGTGCCAAATATGAAAGCTGAGAACCTTCCAGTTTCAGAGGAGATGATATTCAAAGTTTTCACTATATGTTTCTATAGAAAACAATGCACCCCTGGGGCGGGGCCAATTTTGACCCCAGGGACATAATTTATATAACTTTTGTAGAGGACCTACAGATAATGCTATGTGCCAAAGATGAAAGCTGAGACCCCTGTAGATTCAGAGGAGAAGAATTTTAAAGGTTCAAATTGTTGACGACGAACGACGCACGCCGACGGACAACGGACATCAGGCGATCACAAAAGCTCACCCTGAGCACTTTGTGCTCTGGTGAGCTAAAAACTGATAAGCCCTTGGGCGGGGCCATTTTTAGCCTGGGGGTCATAATTTGAACAATCTTTGTAGAGGACCATTAGATCATGCTACATGCAAAATATCAAAGGTCTAGGCCTTACAGTTTTTTAAAGATTTTCCTATGAAAAACTGATAAGCCCTTGGGCGGATCCATTTTTGGTCCGGGGTCATAATGTGAACAACATTTTGTTCCCCCTAGCCAATGATGCTTCAGACAAAATTTGGTAAAATCGGGTCAGCAGTTTCAGAGGAGATGTCGTTTGAAAATGTGGCCGAATGCCGGACGGATTGCGGTCACAATAGCTCATCCTGAGCCTTCGGCTCAGGTGAGCTAAAAATACTAAATGTTCAGGAGATAATTCTGCAATACCTGGTGTTAAAGGCATAAAATATGCGTCTTGCAGACCTACAATTTGTGGTTAGTATGCATGGCAAATATCAATTCAATAACTTTCAAATTGAAGGTGAAGTTCATAACACCAACTGACCATGTTTCATGCCAAAATGATAAAAAATACTCAAAGTTTAAAGGGAGATAATTATGCAATGCCCAGTGCTAAATGACTTGAAAACTGCGTCTGGCACATTTATCTGTGGTTTTTATGTATGCCAAATACAACTTCAATAACTTTCAAAATTAAAGGAAGAATTTGCAACACCGACTGCCAATGTTCAAATGAAGACGGACTGACTGACCAACGGACAGGGTGATTCCAGTATACATCCTCAAACTTTGTTTGCATTTGTATGATAAGAAGTAGGGTATTCATACAGAAATTAACTGCATTATATGAAAATTAGGTGAATGGTATATATAATATTGCAATTCTTACTTATACATGTATTAGTTCTTCAATAATATTTATAGTTCTTCATGTTATGAAAGACATTTAACATCAGTGATAAATAGCTTGAAAAGAAGTGATATAAAATTATTTTACATCTGTTAATATTGCAAATTTTATATGATTTCTTCATGCATGTAACTGCAGCTGTAAAAACCTCACTGCTGATTCAGTACAGAATGTGCACAGTTGATTATGGTGATGACATCACTATTGTGATAATGCTGGTATCACCACAGTAACAACTAGAAATGTGTCCATAGGACACTGATGCCCCCAACTTCAGATTTTTTGTCACAAAAAGTAAGGGCCATTTTTAAAGTCATTATTGCAAATAAAGGGCCGCAACTCCTAAAAGACTAAAGCGATTTACATGGCTATTGAACTTGACCAAGATATAATGGCCACAAACGTGTGTAAAGTTTTGTGTGGATTGTACAAATACTTTCCAAGAAAGAGCCTGGACAAATTCTTCTAGATGTGCGTACAGACGTACAGACAAGAGCAACCCTATATGCCAACATATTGTGGGGGCATAAAAATCCTTGAGACTAGCGTCATCAAATTGACATTAAGGTTGAAACATTTAGGTTCAGGCAAATAATTTGAACACATAATTTATGTTTCTTCTACAAATAAAATAGAAGTTCTGAGAAAACAAGTGTTATGGTGACCTTTTAAATATATATATCAGGCCTTTTTCTGGCAATTTTGGGAAAAATGCATTTTAAATGGGATTTTTTCGTGCTAAACCTCAATGATTTTGAAATCATTTTTGTTTCATTTTAACTTATTAATTTTGCTTTTATTTCAGCATTGTAATCACAAGTTGGTCTCTATTGGGATTTGTTCCCCAAATTGGGAAAACTATTACCTATTTTGCACTGGGAACGGGTCCTTTTAGCTAACCCATGTTGACGTCAGAAAAAAGCCTGAATATTATCAAAATGGTTTAATTATGAGCAAAGCAAGAGAATAGGGAAACTTATGAAATTATAATAAATCTGACTACACTTTACCAATACCAAAAACTCCTATGTACACATATGCCATTACTTACTAAACTTCAGCTAATAAATATATGGTACATGATATAATTATTTCTTAAGTGAATACATTCAACAGGGAAAGAGTTAAAGAGCCCCTACTTCAGCCAGACCTCTTCCAATTAGAGGTAAGGACAAAGGCCTAATATTGTCATCTCTACATATACATGTATGTACATTTGAGTAATGCTTGATTGATAGAACCAATTAGTGCCTACGTGATTTTGTCTTTGATGTGCATCCATTTACATACTAAATATTTGTGATCTGCAAAAGTAATCATCTTTTGCTAATCTGAGAATTCGATAATTTCTCTTCAACAAAAGCAGTCCGAGTGACAAACTAATGGTATGGGTAATCACAAATTCATTGCTAGCATGCAAAGTTCCGAGTTAACCATTTACTCCTTAGATATACCTTTTAACACCTTTTCAAACAGAGCAGACCTAGATCGTATAGCACCCTTCCTATCAGGGTCTTTTCGCATATGGAATAACATACATGTACATCTGATTCTAGTTTTTACCAGGGACAAAACTTATTTTGCTTCATAAAACATAACAAATATCAAGTTTTATCTCTAACATGAATACTCATGGAGTAAAGGGTAAAGAACAAACTCTACTCTTTAGTTAAACAAGTTTAAAAACCTGGCATCTTCTCCTATCTGTATTTTTGGGACAGACCAATGTAGAACTAGAAAACTGAATCAGTCAGAGAAGGCCCTGTAATCAAGGGCAGATAACTCTAGACATAGTGATCTGATTCAACTCAAAAACTATAGGCGTCTTTCTCTGATGATGCTAAGCATATGCCCTTAATATGAAACCAATATTTGAGGTACTGTTTGAGTTATCGCGTAACATCAAAAGTGTTGACAGACGGCCAGACAGAAAATGTGATTTCTTTAGGGCACGTGCATTTTCAATGTAGGGCCCTAATTAATGCATACAGTTTAACACCTCTAAATCAACCATTGTTAGAGAATGAATTTGGAAGTGTTGAAATAATTGGGCTCTAACTAGTAATGCATAACAACAGTTAGGCAGAAAGGTTTA
Source organism: Azorinus chamasolen (assembly GCA_963576725.1). Classification (NCBI taxonomy): domain Eukaryota; kingdom Metazoa; phylum Mollusca; class Bivalvia; order Cardiida; family Solecurtidae; genus Azorinus; species Azorinus chamasolen. Next base: position 40,418,786 of record OY755240.1, on the reverse strand, counting down.
GACCCTTCAACAATACTTCATCAGTCCCTCAAATTAACGCCTTTTCACACATTTGCAAACATATTAGACTCAGATCAGATGGCTCCTGTAAGAGCTGTCTGATCAGGGCCTGCTCTGTTTGCTTATGATATTTATAGATCTGATTATGCAGTTTTCACACCAGTGAAAAATCCCATTTCCATTTTATTGATTCTGTCCATGGATATTCATTAGGTGAAGAAATGTTGAATATGTGTTAACCCATTCCCTCATAGGCCTTTTTAGATACAACCCCTTGGAATAAATCTACCAAAAACGAGCATTAACTAGATCAAAGCAATTTCTTTAGAATTTTGTAGTTTGAAACCATTGCCATAAATAGAGCATTTGTTCCAATAGGAGCAAATGCTCTATTTATCACAATGGTTTCACAAAGTGACTTTAACAGAGTCGTCAATATGAGGGAAAGGGTTAGACAGGGAAAGTATTAAGCTATGACCTGAATTCTAACACTGCCAATTAGACATCTTTTAAAAGGCAGGTTTAGTTTGATTTAGGTTTAATTGAAGCACTTGTATTACACAAATGTTTTTTTATATTTATTAAGATTAAATATATTGCTAAACACAAAAATCTAAGCATGAAGCAGTGGAAAAAGCCACACACATACAGCACTACATGGGGAAGGATAAAAGAGGCTACACTACAATGGGGCAAATGCATTCTTACTTAAATCACTAGGTTTCAATATGTGCCGACTCTGTAAAATAAAAATAACACATCCACAATTAAAATAATCACATAAAAAGAGTACACACATGCTTTTAACCTTTCCCTCATGAATATTCATGTAAAAATAATAATATATGCATGAAAAATAATTAGCTTAATATTAATAATGGCATAATTATGAAGAAGAAAAGTTTTGATCCTGGTGAAAACTGTAAACTCACATCAATATAATTCCATATTAAAGCTAACAGAGCAGACCCTGATCAGACAGCTCCAACAGAAACCATCTGATCTGGGTCTACTCTGTTTATAAAGATCACAAAAGGTGTCTCCATGGGGGGAAGGTTTAAGGGCATACATTTCAGAATTAAGTAACTTTAATCTGCAAAATTATTTCCTACACTTCTCAAAGTATTAATTTCTTTCATATCATTTCTAAAACAGTACAAGCCAGTCAAATACTTTGGACAATGATAAGATGCTATGTTACTTTTGTCTGGATTCCAAATGTTTGCAAATGTCATCACGTATTGGTCCATGGTCTTGAATGAGTTACATTTCAGTACCGTAACACATTGACTTTTTCGCTGAATAATGTCAATCTAGATTGCCTTCTACTTATTCTCTTTTCCTCTTGAATATTCATGTACAAAATAATGACATCATGAATATTTATTAGAAGATTTATTTTTTTTATAATATACACAGAATGTTTTGGTATGGAACGAAACTGAAGAGTTCCATCTTTTAAAAACCTGATCAGACAACTCCTACAAAATGTGTCTCATCTAGGTCCATTCAGTTTCATAAGGTGTGAAAAAGCATTTGTATGAAGGAAAGTGTTAACAAGTGGGTCAGACCTGAACATGATGATCTGTGCCAAATATGAAAGCTAAGCGCCTTCCAGTTTCAGAGGAGAAGATTTTCAAAGATTTCACTATTTGTTCCCATTGAAAACTGCCCACCCCTGGGGCGGGGCTAATTTTAACCCCAGGGTCATAATTTATATAACTTTTGTAGAGGACCTGAACATGATGCTATGTGCCAAATATGAAAGCTGAGAACCTTCTAGTTTCAGAGGAGAAGATTTTCAAAGTTTTCACTATATATTTCTATTGGAAACTGCCCACCCCTGGGGCGGGGCCAATTTTGACCCCAGGGTCATAATTTATATAACTTTTGTAGAGGACCTGAATATGCTGCTCTGTGCCAAATATGAAAGATGAGAGCCTTTCAGTTTCAGAGGAGAACATTTTCAAAGATTTCATTATTTGTTTCTATTGAAAACTGCCCACCCCTGGGGCGGGGCCAATTTTGACCCCAGGGTCATAATTTATATAACTTTTGTAGAGGACCTGAACATGATGCTATGTGCCAAGTATGAAAGCTAATAACCTTCTGGTTTCAGAGGAGAAGATTTTCAAAGTTTTACTATATGTTTCTATTGAAAACTTACCACCACTGGGGCGGGGCCAATTTTGACCCCAGGGACATAATTTATATAACTTTTGTAGAGGACCTATTGGTGATGCTATGTACCAAAGATGAAAGCTGAGAACCCTGTAGATTCAGAGGAGAAGATTTTTAAAGGTTCAAATTGTTGACGCCCGACGCCCGACGACGGACGACGCACGCCGACGGACGACAGACATCTGGCGATCACAAAAGCTCACCCTGAGCACTTTGTGCTCTGGTGAGCTAAAAAGTTACAGCTAATCCTCATATTTGCAGATTTTTGTAAAGTGCAACGGGCGTAATTCTGTAAAGACAAACTGAATGAACCTCAAAATAAACTCAGCTTCGGATTTTGTTGCTTAAAACATTTGTGTTAAGTTTCATTTATATCATTTTAATAGTTTTCCCAGAAAACAACAGACAAACTAAAAGTTGACCGACAAACAAAGCAACAAACACACAAAGTTCAAGGACCATAACTTTAGAATAAAATGACATATCAAAAGCCCCGCAATATATGTAAAAATTCACATTAAGGTTTAACCATTTAAAAAAATTGAAGTAAATATCATTTCAAATGAAAAAGTTATGGCCATCCTCATATTTGCATAGATTTGCATTATTGTTTTAAGTGCAAGGGCCATAACTCCAAAACAACAAATCAAATGATCCTCAGAATCGACTTAGCTTCAGGTCTTGATGCATTAAATATGTGTATGAAGTTTCATTAATATCTGTCAAACAGTTTTGCCAGAAACCAGCGGACAAACTATATGCATATATTTGCATTATTTTTTAAGTAAAAGGGCCATAACTCCAAAACAACAAATCAAATAAACCTCAAAATCGACTCAGCATCAGATCTTGATGCATTAAACATTTTTGTGAGGTTTCATTAATATCTCTTAAATAGTTTTCCCAGAAAACAGCGGACAAACTATTTGCATGCATTTGCATTATTTTTTAAGGACAAGGGCCATAACTCTGAAAAGAAAAATTAAATGATCCTCAAAATCACTTCAGTTTCAGATCTTGATGCATTTAACATTTGTGTGAAGTTTCATTAATATCTCTCAAATAGTTTTCCCAGAAAACAGCGACAAACTATTTGCATGTATTTGCATTATTTTTTAAATACAAGGGCCATAATTCTGAAACGACAGATCAAATGAATCTTAGAATTGACTCAGCTTCAGATCTTGATGCATTAAACATTTGTATTAAGTTTCATTAATATCTCTCAAATGGTTTTCCCAGAAAACAGCGGACAAACTATTTGCATATTTTTTAAGGACAAGGGCCATAACTCTGAAATGAAAAATCAAATGAACCCCAGAATCAACTCAGCTTCAGATCTTGATGCATTAAACATTTTTGTGAAGTTTCATTAATATCTGTCAAATAGTTTTCCCAGAAAACAGCGGAAAAACAATTTGCATGTATTTGCATTATTTTTTTAGTAAAAGGGCCATAACTCCGAAACGACAAATCAAATGAACCTCAGAATCGACTCAGCTTCAGATCTTGATGCATTAAACATTTTTGTGAAGTTTCATTAATATCTCTCAAATAGTTTTCCCAGAAAACAGTGGACAAACTATATGCATATTTTTTAGGACAAGGGCCATAACTCTGAAATGAACAAGAGATGTCACAGTCACGTGACAAATGCCCCCAAAAATTGTATCATGTGACCTTGACATTTGAACCATGGACCAGGGAGTTGACACATCGTCTTTGTAAGGTGAACATTTGTGCCAGGTTCCTTTGAAATCCATTCACAGATAAACAAGTAATTGTACCCTGTGACCTTGACCTTTGACATATGGACCAGGGAGCTGAACACGACACATCGTCTTTGTCTGGTGAACATCTGTGCCAAGTTATATTGAAATCCATTGATAGATAAAAATGTTACAGACCGGACACGAAATTTGTGGCAAAGTAATTGTATTCTGTGACCTTGACCTTTGACCCATGGACCAGGGAGTTGAAAGCGACACATCGTCTCTGTCTGGTGAACATTTGTGCCAAATCATATTGAAATCCATTGATATATTAAGAAGTTACAGACCGGACACGAAATTTGTGACAAAGTAATTGTACCCTGTGACCTTGACCTTTGACCTATGGACCAGGGAGTTGAAAACGACACATCGTCTTTGTGTGGTGAACATTTGTGCCAAGTTATATTGAAATCCATTGATAGATAAAGAAGTTACAGACCGGACACGAAATTTGTTACGAAGTTATTTTACCCTGTGACCTTGACCTTTGACCCATGGACCTGGGAGTTGAACGCGACACATCGTCTTTGTGTGGTGAACATTTGTGGCAAGTTATATTGAAATCCATTGATAGATAAAGAAGTTACAGACCAGACACGAAATTTGTGACAAAGTAATTGTACCCTGTGACCTTGACCTTTGCCCTATGGACCTGGGAGTTGAAAGCGACACATCGTCTTTGTGTGGTGAACATTTGTGCCAAGTTATATTGAAATCCATTGATAGATAAAGAAGTTACAGACCGGACATGAAATTTGTTACAAAGTTATTTTACCCTGTGACCTTGACCTTTGACCCATGGACCTGGGAGTTGAACGCGACACATCGTCTTTGTGTGGTGAACATTTGTGGCAAGTTATATTGAAATCCATTGATAGATAAAGAAGTTACAGACCAGACACGAAATTTGTGACAAAGTAATTGTACCTTGTGACCTTGACCTTTGACCTATGGACCTGGGAGTTGAAAGCGACACATCGTCTTTGTGTGGTGAACATTTGTGGCAAGTTATATTGAAATCCATTGATAGATAAAGAAGTTACAGACCGGACACGAAATTTGTGACAAAGTAATTGTACCCTGTGACCTTGACCTTTGACCTATGGACCTGGGAGTTGAACGCGACACATTGTCTTTGTGTGGTGAACATTTGTGCCAAGTTATATTGAAATCCATTGATAGATGAAGAAGTTACAGACCGGACACGAAATTTGTGACAAAGTAATTGTACCCTGTGACCTTGACCTTTGACCTATGGACCTGGGAGTTGAACGCGACACATTGTCTTTGTGTGGTGAACATTTGAGCCAAGTTATATTGAAATCCATTGATAGATGAAGAAGTTACAGACCGGACACGAAATTTGTGACAAAGTAATTGTACCCTGTGACCTTGACCTTTGACCCATGGACCAGGGAGTTAAACACGACACATTGTCTCTGTCTGGTGAACATTTGTGGCAAGTTATACTGAAATCCATTGATAGATAAAGAAGTTACAGACCGGACACGAATTTGGGACGGATGGAAGGACAGACGGACAGACGGACGGACGGACGGACAGACAGACGGACAGACGGACAATGCGATTACTATATGTCCGCCTTTGGGGGCATAAAAATCAAAGGAACCTCAGAATCAACTCAGCTTCAGATCTTGATGCATTAAACATTTGTTTTAAGTTTCATTAATATCTCTCAAATAGTTTTCCCAGAAAACAGCGGACAAACAAAATGTTGACGGACGAACGAACGGACGGACGGACAGGGCCACGACAATATACGACCACCTTTATTAGGTGGGCGTATAAAAATAGAAACCGAGACTACGGAACTCGAATTTGACCAGATAATATAACCATGTCTGTTTGAAATGTCGATTCAAATCATCTTATTTTTCATATTCAATCACGTTTTCCCCTCTTGTAATGCATATATCGAAACTATTTTCCTCTGCGGTAGCTCATTAGATCTATTTACGTATAAATGGAAATGAAAAGGGAGGGATCCGTTTATCGAAAAACTGCATTTTCAATGTAAATTATTTCAAGAGTGTTATGTTTTATGAGTCTATGAAAAAAGATGTATAACTAAATTGACTGGATAAATCGAATAATAGGTTAGTGCCGTAGATGGGACGCCTTTATCCGACTCGGAGAGAAAACAGTTGAGGCTCGGCAAGCCTCGCCTCAACGTTTTCTCCCCTCGATAAAGCGTCCCATCTACGGCACTAACCTATTATTCTCTATATAACCACAAAGGTGCCCGACGCATGCTTGGACTTATCCATGGAACCCCCCCCAAAAAAAAACCAACAACAACAAGAGGGCCATGATGGCCCTTAATCGCTCACCTGTTCGTAACAGATTAACGATTTCAATGACAGATTGCATAATTTGAAAAATCTTGGTAGAAAACCACCAGATGATGCTACATACTAAATATAAAGAGTCTAGACCTTAAAGATTTTCCTATGAAAAACTGTTAAGCCCCAGGGCGGGGTCAATTTTGATCCGGGGTTCATAATTTGAAAATCTTGGTAGAGAACTATTAGATAATGCAACATACCAAATATCTAAGGTCTATGCCTTACAAGTTCAGAGAAGACTTTTAAAGATTTTTAAGAGAAGATTTTTAAAAACTTTCCTATAAAAAACTGATATGCCCCTGGGCGGGGAAGTTTTCAACCCAGGGGACATAATTTGAACAATCTTGGTAGAAAACTATTAGATAGCGCTACATACCAAATATTAAAGGTCTCTGCCTTACAGTTTTGGAGAAGAAGATTCTTAAAGCTTTTCATATGAAAAACTGATAAGCCCCAGGGCGGGGCCATTTTTGACCCAGGGGTAATAATTTGAATAATCTTGGTAGAAAACCATTAGATGATGCTACATACCAAATATCAAGGGCCTAGACCTTACAGTTCTGGAGAAGATTTTTAAAGATTTTCCTATGAAAAACTGATAAGCCCTTGGGCGGGGCCATTTTTGGTCCGGGGGTCATATTTTGATTAATCTTAGTAGAGCACGATTAAATAATGCTACATACCAAATATCAAAGGTCTATACCTTATAATTTTAGAGAAGAATATATTTAAAGATTTTCCTATGAAAAAATGATAAGCCCCGGGGCGGGGCCATATTTGGCCCAGGGGTCATAATTTGAACAATCTTAGTAGAGGACCATTAGATCATGCTACATACCAAATATCAAAGGTCTATGCCTTACAGTTTCAGAGAAGTTGATTTCTTCAAGATTTTCCTATGAAAAACTGATAAGCCCGGGGGTGGGGCCATTTTTGGCCCAGGGGTCATAATTTAAATACTTTTAGTAGAGGACCATTAGATGATTCTACATACCAAATATCAAAGGTCTATGCCTTAGTTTCAGAGAAGATGATTTTTAAAGATTTTCCTATGAAAAACTGATAAGCCCGGGGGTGGGGCCATTTTTGGCCCAGGGGTCATAATTTGAAGAATCTTAGTAGAGGACCATTAGATGATTCTACATACCAAATATCAAAGGTCTATGCCTAACAGTTTCAGAGAAGATGATTTTTAAAGATTTTCCTATGAAAAACTGATAAGCCCTGGGGCGGGGCCATTTTTGGCCCAGGGGTCATAATTTGAACAATCTTAGTAGAGGACCATTAGATGATGCTACATACCAAATACCAAAGGTCTATGCCTGACAGTTTCAGAGAAGAAGATTTTTAAAGATTTTCCTATGAAAAACTGATAAGCCCCAGGGTGGGGCCATTTTTGGCCCAGGGGTCATAATTTGAAAAATCTTAGTAGAGGACCATTGGATCATGCTACATACCAAATATCAAAGGTCTATGCCTTACAGTTTCAGAGAAGAAGATTTTTAAAGATTTTCCTATGAAAAACTGATAAGCCCTGGGGCGGGGCCATTTTTGGCCAGGGGGACATAATTTGAACAATCTTTGTAGAGGACCATTACATCATACTACATACGACACCGGACATAGGATCATCCCAATAGCTCACCTTGGCACTTTGTGCCAGGTGAGCTAAAAAAAAAAAAAAATTGTGATCGAAGTATGTTCAACTGGCCTAAAACTATCTATTTGAACCTTAAACCACTCCGAAAAACGAGAAAAACACGACCCGGAAAAAAATTCCTATCGGGTCTATATATGTATTGAAAGGTACCTAACTACGACAGATCAGCGGCGGAAAATACAACAGTCATGTTTTTCAAAGTCTTACAGCAAAGCCAATTCAACAACGATTTCGATCAGTTTGGTCTTGATCCGTTCCAAATTCCATATGCTAAGCGGCACAATTAGTGCTTTCCTTAAATATTGCTCCGTCTTGTTGCTGCAAGACCGCGAATTTGAAACAAGAGGGCCATTGGCCCTATATCGCTCACCTGAGCTACAGTAATATATTGACATGTTAATTTTTCAGTGGACAACATTTCTAGCAGATGAAATAAGTTTAGTGCACTGCTTTCACCCTTTCACTGCTGAATAAACTTGAACTGGATTCAGATCTAATACCAAGTGACTGGTTGACCAAGATCTAAACTGTTTACAACTTGTGCCATTTTTGCCTTAGCTCAAAATGCCTAAAACTGGTCTTTGAGAAATTCAAATGACTTCAATAAAGCTATGCAATTATACCTTGACCCAGGTATATAGGCAAATAAAGTGCTAGGCAGTACATAATGCCAGTTTTTGTGTGAAATGACCAATAAAAATATCTTTAAAAATCGTTTAACCCTTTCCCTCATATAAAGCTGTTTTTATGCATTAGCAAACAGAGTAGACCCAGATCAGACGACTCCTACGGAAGCTGTCTGATCTGGGTCTTCTCTGTTTCTTTTGACACAATATAGATCTGATTCTATAGTTTTTGTCAAAGCAAAAACTTCTCTTCAGAGAAATAATGTGTTTTACACATTAAAAATAAGAGTAGACTAGATCAGACTGCTGCTATAGAAGCTGTCTGATCAGGGTCTGCTCTGTTTACATTTGACAAGATATAGATTTGATTTTACAGTTTTTATCAAAGCTAAAACTTCTATTTATGGAAATAACAATTTTTTAAGCATTAGCAAACAAGAGTAGTCCCAGATCAATTTTTGTCAAAGCAAACAGGTAAAGGGTTAATAGGTGCTTAGAAATAATTCTAGCTCTAGGTGTGAATATCTGATGATAAATCAATTAAACGGGTCATTAGTATTTTTAACAATTGAAATTGAATAGAGTTACGTCTACTGTTATAATTAAGTTATATTTACTTAATATCATACAAGATTCAGACATTTTAGGACTTTTTAATGTGTTGTCATCAAATTTTATAAAAAAAAAAGTTATATCTAAGAAGCTTTTTTGGGCAGCAGACTTAATCCACAGTAGTAATTTTAACACCTATCATTGTTAGGGGGGGGGGGGGGGGGGGGGGCAAATGCATAATCATGTTTTCTTAAGAATTACCATGACTTATATCAGTTGGGCCATTGCATAATCATGTTTTCAAAGTTTTCTTTATCATTACCATGACTTACATCAGTTGGGTTTGGACCCAGATCAAAAGTCTAGATGATGATCATTTTCCTTGATTGGCTGAATAGGTGTTACTCTTAGCAAAGGATTTCCAATATCTCCCACATCTAATTTGAGAGACATTGGAAGACACCATGATAGCATCTAGCTATCACTCACACTACACACTGGGGTTAATGGGTCAACATCCCTTTCAAAATGCCTTTAATGTTTCGTCTGTAACAAAAAGTTATTGTCATCTGCTTCAATTCTTAAAATAAACTTACTTTCATTTTTTTGCAAAAATATGGTTAAGATGACAAACAGTTTGGATCCTGATGAGACGCCGCAGTATGCGGCCTCTCATCTGGATCCAAACTGTTTGCATAGGTAATCACAGTTTCACCACTAGCATGCAAAGAGTTAAGAGTCATGCATTGACCTAGAGAGATTTTACTGCCCAGCGCTGTAACCTTTGAACTGCAGTTTAGGATCTGAAGAACCCTTATTTAACCCTTAATTTCCCTCATATAAACTTGTTTTCATGCATCTGCAAACAGAGTAGACCCAGATAAGGTGGCTCCTATAGAATCAGGGTCTGCCGTTTGCTAATGAAATTTGATAGATCTGTTTCTATGCCTTCTAAAACATCTACACTGATTCACCTTCAACATTTTATTATAAATAGTTATAAATAGAATCACTATTCTGGAGGTACTTGAACTCCAATGCAGTTATCTCCCTTTGTCCCTTATGGCTATGCTGATGGGACAAGGGAAATAACTGTGAGGAAATTACCTTTTAAGTGTTACAGATTCTGATGTTAAGTAGCATAAAACCCCAGGGTGAGACCATTTTTGGCCCAGGGGTCATTATTTGAACACACCTGGTAGTGGTATATTAGGTGATGCTTCATACCAAATATCTTAGCTCTAGATTATGTGATTTCAGACAAAAAGATTTTTAAAGGTTTCCCTTTATAAGTCTATGTAAAAACTACAAGCCCCAGGGCAGGGCCATTTTTGGCCCGGGGGTCATCATTTTAACAAACTTGGTAAAGGACCATTAGATAATGCTATATACCAAATATCAAAGCTCTAGAAATTGTGGTTTCAGAGAAGAAGATTTTTAAAGATTTAAAAAAAAACCCTGTAAAAGTAGTGGGGCGGGGCCATTTTTTGCCCGGGGGTCATGATTTGAACAAACCTAATAGAGGACACCCTAAGGTACATTTCTGTGAAATTTGGTTGAAATCCTCCCAGTGGTTTAGGAGAAGAAGTCATTTGAAATAAAAGTGAACGGACAGACAGACGAACGGACGGACAGACAGACGACAGGCGGTCACAATAGCTCACCTTGAGCCTTTGGCTCAGGTGAGCTAAAAACGCTAGAGCGAAACGATGCGACTCCCGCCAGGATGCATAGACGTATATAGGGGGATCTGTATTCGTTAATCTTTTCAACAAAAACGCGAATTATGGTTAAACACTATCTAAAACAAGAGGGCCAGAATGGCCCTGACATCGCTCACCAGACAATCAGAGGAGAAGATTTTCAGTTTTCACTATATGTTTCTATTGAAAACTTAACACCCCAGGGGCGGTGCCAATTTTGACCCCAGGGACACAATTTATATAACTTTTGTAGAGGACCTGAACATGATGCTAAAAGAATGTAGTGAAAGAATGGATAGAGCATTAGACCGCTGGAACTTGTATTCTTTGGATGCTAGAGGCGGATTCTCCCACCACTAATGACCTATGCAAACAGTTTGGATCCAGATCAGGCCCCACATAATGTGGGGCCTGATCTGATATCCAAATTGTTTGTAAATGAGACTGAACTTCTGAAAAACTTAGAAAGAAAGTGTGTAGTGGGATTCTCCCACCACTAATGACCTATGCAAACAGTTTGGATCCAGATCAGGGCCAACATAATGTGGTGCCTGATCTGATATCCAAACTGAATGTCAATGAGACTGAACTTCTGAAAAACTTAGAAAGAAAGTGTGTAGTGGGATTCTCCCACCACTAATGACCTATGCAAACAGTTTGGATCCAGATCAGGGCCAACATAATTTGGTGCCTGATCTGATATCCGAACTGTTTGTCAATGAGACTGAACTTCTGAACAAGAGGGCCAGAATGGCCCTGACATCGCTCACCAGACAATCAGATATGTTTCTATTGAAAACTGACCGTCCCTGGGGCGGTGCCAATTTTGACCCCAGGGACACAATATATAACTTTTGTAGATGACCTAAATATGAAGCTATGTGCCAAATATGAAATCGGAGAACATTCCAGTTTCAAAGGAGAAGATTTTCAAAGTTTGCACTATAAAATTGTTTCTATTGAAAACTGACCAACCCTGGGGTGGGGCCTATTTTGACAACAGGGGCATAATTTATATAACTTTTGTAGAGGATCGGAAAATGGTGCTATGAGCCAAATATGAAAGCTGAGAACCCTGTAGATTCAGAAAAGAAGATTTTCAAAGTTTTCACTATATGTTTCTATAGACAAGAGGGCCATTGAAAGTGTTAATTTTTCAGACAAACAAATTACAGATGACAGAAACCCTATCACTGCTGAGCATAATTTGACTGAAATTAGCACACAGTTTGGATTCTGATCTGACACATATGTAACTTCATATGTGGTTTGTACAAGAGAGTTAATTGTAAGATTGATATGTATTAAACGGGGAATTTTAATTATGCAAGGCCATACAAAGTTCTGACTAAAGAAAATCAACTGACCTCTCAAATAATCAACTGTTCCACTGAAAAGGTATGTGTACCCTAGCATTCCAAACTGATTTTTTGAATTTGAATATTATTATAAATTATTACATAATAATTTCATATTCATAAGTTGAACTTAATATTTTCAAGTAATACAATTTCATGTTAAAAATTATTTCATAATTTATTTAAAATCTTTAATTTGGCATTCTGGAGCCTTTACATGATTTACCCTTCTTCTGAACTGCAGGGCAGGTTATAACAATGTCATAATGCCAATCACTATCATTAATTAACCCTTCCCTCATATAAACGTGTTTTCACACATTTGAAAATCAGTAGACCAGATCAGATGCCTCCTATAGGAGCCATCTGATCAGGGTCTGCTCTGTTTGTTAATGGAATTTGACAGATCTGTTCCTTTAATTTCTAAAATGGCTACAATGTTCTACCTACAATATTCCATTATAACTATTTTGTCTATGAATATTCAGTAGGTTGTGAAATTTGGAAAAAAAATGCTACAATGTTTCACCTTCCATACTTCACTTTAACTATTTTGTTCATGAATATGCAATAGGCATTCAAATTAATAATAAACACAGAACAGGCAAAGGGTTAAGATCTCTGTCTACTACAGCTACTACCAGCAGTACAGGTGCACTAAAAATAGCCACTGGTCATCCCCCTCTCTGATGCTTGACCTGATGACCTGTTTATGAGTAAAGATAAGATAAAAGTAAAAAGTGCAGTCAGCTTCAAGTTTGCTAGAAAACTTGCCACCGTGGTGTGTAGCCAGGAGCATAATTTTTATAACTTTTGTAGAAGTCCTGAAGTTGAAGCTATGTGCCAAATATGAAAGCTGAGAACCTTCTAGTTTTAGAGGAGATGATGTTCAAAGTTTTCACTATATGTTTCTATTGAAAACTGAAAACCCCTGGGGCAGGGCCAATTTTGACCCCAGGGGTATAATTTATATAACTTTTGTAAAGGACCTACAGATGATGCTATGTGCCAAAGATGGAAGCTGAGACCCCTGTAGATTCAGAGGAGAAGATTTTTAAAGGTTGAAATTGTTGACGCCCGACGACGGATGACGCACGACGACGGACGACGGACATCAGGCGATCACAAAAGCTCACCCTGAGCACAAAAGTGCTCTGGTGAGCTAAAAACTCAGAAAGAAAGTGTGTAGTTAGGATAACTTGTGAATATGCTTCAGACAACAATTTAGCAGATCACAAAATTACCCAGCATGCAAAGAGTTAATCTGAAATTCACAACAGATATGCTCTATATTGATAGCTGGTAGCTTAATGCAGGGCATAGGTATGGAAAAAAGCTTTAAGAGTATTCTGCATTTTGAGAATTATCCACAGTTTTCTCAATCTTAAATGAGTGTGTGTTATTTGTCTAAACACAATTTCTACTCTACTGATCAGGCTAAGGGTGATTATATAAGAACTCCCTCTGACTGGTCTCAGCTAAGAGTGATATTAAGGAGAAACCTTTAGAATGTAATTTCTGGTGTAAAGAAGTATATACACACAGGGCAGGGCCAATTTTAACCCCAGAACTATGATACTTATAAAACTCATAAAGTTATGCTAAGTAAATCTATACACCAAATATCTAAGCTCTGGGACATGTAGTTTCTGACAAGAATATTTTTAAAGTTTTTCCTATGCATAACTAGTGATCCCATGGGCTGTTTATGTAGTCAGCTACAAAAAAACTGTTAATCCCTGGGGTGGGACCAATTTTTATCCTAGGGGCATAATTTATATAACTTTTGTAGAAGCCCTGAAGTTGAAGCTATGTGCCAAATATGAAAGCTGAGGACCTTCTAGTTTTAGAGGAGATGATGTTCAAAGTTTTCACTATATGTTTCTATTGAAAACTGAAAACCCCTGGGGCAGGGCCAATTTTGACCCCAGGGGTATAATTTATATAACTTTTGTAGAGGACCTATAGGTGATGCAAGCTGAGAACCCTGTAGATTCAGAGGAGAAGATTTTGAAAGGTTCAAATTGTTGACGCCCGACGACGGACGACGCACGCCGACGCACGACAGACATCTGGCGATCACAAAAGCTCACCCTGAGCACTTTGTGCTCTGGTGAGCTAAACATTAAACTCGCCGCAATTAAAACGGTGCTTACTATTTCCAGTCAGCTACAAGGCGCCAGTTTTCTTTCTCCAACTTTCCTTTTGAACGGATGCGACCATTTTGCTGTGACCCGGCTCATAAACTATTCGATATGCAAATTGACTACTACTTCCGGGCCACAGCGATTTGGCCACCTCCGTTCAAAACGAAAGTAGGAGAAAGAAAACTGGCGTCTCATAGCAGACTACAAATAGCCAGCACCGTTTTAACTGCGGTAAGTTGAATGTTTTTCAATGTGTTTCAGCATAATTCGCGTTTGTGCTGAAAAGTTTAACGAATACAGATCCCCCTATATACTTCTATGCATCCTGGCGGGAGTCACATCGTTTCGCTCTAGCGTATTTTCAAATTCGCGGTCTTGCAGCGACAAGACGGAGCAATATTTAAGGAAAGCACTAATTGTGCCGCTTAGCATATGGAATTTGGAACGGATCAAGACCAAACTGATCGAAATCGGTGTTGAATTGGCTTTGCTGTAAGACTTTGAAAAACATGACTGTTGTATTTTCCGCAGCTGATCTGTCGTAGTTAGATACCTTTCAATACATATATAGACCCGATAGGAAATTTTTTCCAGGTCGTGTTAATCTTGTTTTTCGGAGGGGGGGGGGGGGGGGGGGGTGTTTCCATGGGTGAGTCCAAGCATGCGTCGAGCACCTTTGTATAACCACAGAATTTCATTCTGTATTTCTCCAAATTCTGTTATGTACATCATCCTGCCTTCATCCTTTTTTTCTGGATGAGTTTTAGAAAAGTTTTTCTCAAATGAAAATGTGTGTCAGATTCTTTTACAACGCTTTTGATGTAAATGTACATCTTTGTTTTGATTTTTTCCATAAATAGGAATCGTGTGACGTTATAGTGTGATGTCACATCTTATACTACACATGTTAGATACAAACAAATATCTTATGGTTATATTAACTCGGAGATATACACCTTTGATCTAGACAAATGATGGGCTACTCAGCATCTCATCACTGCAAGATTTTGTACTCCAAAGATTGATAACAGATTCTAAATTAAAATTAGTAAGGAGTAGAGTTTAAAATTCGACAGTTCATCATAAGAAAAGAGAACAAAATTGGTGGCATTATAGTGGTTGAGATTTAGATATTAATAATGAAATCCAGAATGTCAGGCAAAAGAATTTAGTGCAGTAGAAGTGATATTGCCAAGCATTTCATTGTATCCCATTGCAGATCTACAGTGATCACTTTGAGCTGGGTGTGGACTAACAGCGATTATTTATTGATATCGAAAGTATATATGAGGGATTCTGTGTAACTTTTTATTAATTGTCCATATACAGTGTAAACACATCAGTTCATTCATTTTCAAGAAGACTGCTGATCTGAGTGAACACATGTTTCAACATTTCAAGGTTAAATAAGAGCATGGCATGCAGATGCCAACGCCTGTCTGTTTGATTGTTGCCACAAATGTTAAAGTCAACGTTAACATTAAGGACGACGACGACAATGTGGAAGCTGGATTTACGACAATAGCTCTTTTTTTTTTCCCGAAAAACAGCCAAGTTAAAAATGAGATTAATGTCCAAGGAGCCTTGTAATTATATACTTATGTTACAGGACTCTCTGTAATATTCTATGCACAATCTGCTTCCATTAGAAGAGGTGATGGTCTGAGTGAGTGAGTGAGTTGGGTTTTACGTCCGACCAACAGTATTTCAGTTATTTGCAGATGGAGTGATGGTCTGAGAAATCTACATTAAAATGATGCAATATTTCTTCCCTATTGGGTAAGTCAGTCAAGGTCACATAGTCATCAAATAGTATGTGACACTCTGCCTTTCCAATATGCATAACACAAGAAACTAGAATTGTTTTTGATACAAAAACTGATGTCTCCCCAAGCGCATGGACAAAATTTTCCAAAGTCCCATAACTCTGCAGAAAATCATTGAACCAGAAAAGGAATGCACAACTAGGCATGGTGATGATCAATCCTATCAAGTTTCATGAAAATCCGAGATTTTGGGGAAATCCTGCGGACAAAAATTTCCATGTAAAGAAATTTCAAAGTCCCATAACTCTGCATAAAATAATCAAACAGAAACAGGAGTAAGAATGCACAACTAGGCTTGATGCTAATCAATCCAATGAAATTTAATGAATATCCAAATAAAGGTTTTTGAAAAATCCTGCAGACAAATTTCCATGAAAAACTTCAAAGTCCCCTAACTCTGCAGAAAATCGGGGACAATAACTCCAATATTATTGAAGCCAGATTTATGAAACTTGTGCATAACACTTCATTTGATCATGCTCTTTTCATAAATAAAATGGCAATCCATTGGCATCAGTAGAAGAGGAGTTATTGATTTGACAAACAAGAGGGCCAGAATGGCCCTGACATCGTTCACCAGACAATCAGGAGAAGATTTTCAAAGTTTTCACTATATGTTTCTAAAGACAAGAGGGCCATTGACAGTGTTAAACAGTGAAAACATTTCTGACAGATGACAGAAACTCAGTGTTTACCCATATCACTGCTGAGCATGACTTGACTGAAATTAGCACAGTTTGGATTCTGATTTGATGCATATGTAACTTCATATGTGGTTTGTACAAGAGAATTAATTGTAAGATTGATATGTATTAAAAACAGTGTGAACAAACTTAAACAAGCAGACAACAATTCTGAAGCAGACATGTTGTACAGTACTTAAAGAATGCTAGAGCATATACATAACACTCTCACTGGCTAGCTAGCTTAGTCTCAGTACTTTGGCCTCATCTATTAAGGGGAAACATTTAAACTGTAGTTTCTGATGTGAAGAAGTCTATACACATAGGGCAGGGCCAATTTTAACCCCAGAACTATGATACTTAACAAACTCATAAAGGTATGCTAAGTAAATCTATACACCATATATCTAAGCTCTGGGACATGTAGTTTCTGACAAGAATATTTTTAAACTTTTTCCGAAGCATAACTAGTTATCCCATAGGCTGTTTAAGCAGTCAGCTACAAAAAACTGGCCATCCCTGAGGTGGGACCAATTTTGACCCTAGGGGCATAATTTATATAAGTTTTGTAGAAGACCTGAAGTTGAAGCTATGTGCTAAATATGAAAGCCGAAAACCTTCTAGTTTCAGGAGAAGAATTTCAAAGTTTTCACTACATGTATATGTTTCTATTGAAAACTGGCCATCCCTGGGGTGGGGCCAATTTTGATCCAAGGGGCATAATTTATATAACTTTTGTAGAGGACATGAACATGATGTTATGTGCCAAATATGAGAGCTGAGATCCTTCCAGTTTCAGGAGAAGATTTTCAAGTTTTACTATATGTTTCTGTAGAAAACAAGGCACCCCTGAGGCGGGGCCAATTTTGACCCCAGGGGCATAATTTATATAACTTTTGTAGAGGACTTACAGATGATGCTATGTACCAAAGATGAAAGCTGAGAACCCTGTAGATTCAGAGAAGAAGATTTTTAAAGGTTGAAATTGTTGACGCCCTACAACGGACGAAGCACGACGGATGACGCACGTCGGCGGACGACGGACATCAGGCAATCACAAAAGCTCACCCTGAGCACAAAAATGCAACAAAGGGTAATAACTCGAAAAGTATTAAAGCCAGAGTTAAGGCCCTTATACATGACACTTCCTTTCATCATGCTCTTTTCATGTATGAAGTTTCAATCAAATGACATTAGCTATATAGGAGTTATCGCCCGGACAAGAAAGTGTGAATAATTGACCTCGAATTGTGACCATGACTTATATTGTGACCAATACCTTTGACCCACGTGCCTGAATCCTGCTGTCTGCACATCAGCTTGTTAAAGAGAACATTTGTGCCACAGCATTTAGGAATCTTCCAAGGATTATACAGATGTGGAGCAGACATGAAAATTAAAGCTAAAACATTTGATCTTGAATTTTGACCTTGACCTTTGAAGAATGTGCCTGAATCCTGCTGTTCGGCTTGTTATGGGGGAACATTAATTTTGTGCCACCGCATTCTGAAATCATTCCAAGGGTTTAAGAGATATGGAGCAGACACGAAGGGTGTGGCTAAAAATATTTGACCTTGAATTGTGACCTTGACCTTCAACCTACATGCCTGAATTGAACTCTCTGAACATCGTCCTGTTGAGTCCAACATTTGTGCCATAGCTTTTTGAAATCCTTTCATATTTGTGAGAGATATGGAGCAGACACAAGTATGACAGACAAACAGACGGACGGACGGACAGCTAGACCAAAAACAATATGTCTCCCCATTATAAATGGGGGAGACATACTTAGGAAATCCTAACCAAGGCAGTTGAGGGATATCACGTAGACCAATTTTTACTAAATTGTGGTCAAAGTCAGGGTAAAGGTCATATAGACACCAAAGTAGTTTGAAACACTTTGCCTTCAAAACATGCATCTAAACATGAACATTTGAAAACTTAATAAAAACAGTTGAGGATATCTCTTGACAAATTTCCTGAGAAACATTTACCATAGAGATAGCAAAGTAGTATGTGATACTCTGCTTCCCAGGATGCATCTACAAAACAAATTTGGACACTTTAACTAAATAGATTTATTAGATATCCTGCAAATTAACAGACCTATCACTTAACTTGAGGTCACGTTCCAAGGTCAAAGAGATCAGGGAGTTTATGACATTTTGCCTTCCCAAGAAGTGTCAACACAAGAAATTTAGAAATTCTTACTGAGGATATTATCATCTGGACAAATTTCCAGACAAATTTTTACTAACTGAGATCAAGGTCAAGGTCACAAAGACACTGAAGTAGTATGTGACACTCTGCCTTCCCAAGATGATTCCACACAAGAACTTATTCCTAACCAAAGGGGGTGAGGTTACAGGCAAATTTCAAGACAAATTTTTACAATTGATGTCAAGGTCACGGTCACAGAGACACCAAATTGATGTGTGACAATCTTCCTTCCCAAGATTCACCCACACAAAAACGTTGGAAACCATAACCCAAGTACAGGGTGGACTCAATTTAACGAAATGGTCTGGACCGGAGCTTTGTTTTTGTAGAATTGAAATTTCGTTGGAACGAATTTTGCCTTTTTGACCATCTCAAACATGGTACTGACTAGTATTTCAGGAACTTTACTGGTATTTCAAACTGTGTATGATATAAAGAATAAACTCACTGTAGTGTGTTTGTCTCAGTATTTCACATTGTTTGTAATTTAACTCAAAACGTGAAAGATGTGTAGCCTTACAGCTGTGTCATATCAGTGAGTTGGTCACCATTTGGATTGTATAATAATGACAAGTTCGAAATATGTACTAGGAGGGAAGTATTCCATACAGCGGACAATTTTTCTTGAATATTTAATTACATTTAAGATTGAATACTTATAATTTTAATTACATTTAAGATTTGCACCTTTTGAGAATTCTATAGAAAAGGGTTTCCTATCTAATTCTGTATCACTTGTATTAAGTTTGTAGATCCTATGATTTTTTTCAAAAATTATGCATTGGTTATTCTACTGTCTATTTTTATTCACCACAAAAAAAACAAGGGGAGGTAATGTCGCCGACACTATTTGCTCTTTTTATTGAAGACCTTGAATTGTTTTTGCAAGATGATCCTAATACTTCATTGTCTTTTGATGACATTACTTTTATTCTTCTGTTGTTTGCTGATGATATGGTGATATTGGGCAAAACTCCGGAAGATTTACAGCATAACTTAGATTTATTAGGAACATATTGTGATAAATGGGGTTTACAGGTCAATATTGAAAAAACAAAAGTAATGGTTTTCAGAAGCCGTGGACGTTTACTGGGGAATGATCATTGGGTGTATAAAGGTAGTGAATTAGAGGTTGTCGACAATTTTAACTATTTGGGTACAGTTCTTAATTATAATGGAACTTTTGTTTTAAATCAGGAAACTCTGGCAGGAAAGGGTCTAAAAGCTTTAAATGTTCTTTTAAATAAATTAAAAGAATACCCTATTAATACTAGTGTTAAATGCCAGCTTTTCGATGCTTTTGTTGGTGCTACTTTGAATTTTGGATGTGAAATCTGGGGTTTTGGTAAGTCTAAAGATATTGAACGAATACATCTAAAGTTTTGTAAAACTGTGTTAGGTGTGAAAGCTTCAACAAGTAACATGGGGTGTCTACGGTGAACTGGGAAGATACCCATTGTACATTAATAGATACACACGCATTATTAAATTTTGGTGTAAAACATTGTTATCAAGTAATATACTTACTACTACACTGTATAAAAGCCTCTTAGCTGGATATGTTATAGGCAAAAAGAATTGGGCATATAGTGTTAAGTCTTTACTTGATCAATATGGATTTTCATATGTGTGGAATAATCCCTATTGTACAAACTTACAAAAATTTCATACCGTTTTTAAATCAAGAACAATAGACGTTTTTAAACAAAACTGGTACAATAATATTTCGAATTGTAAAACTTTATCTACGTACCACTTTTTTAAAGATACATTCTGTTTTGAAAATTACTTGGATTTATTACCATGTAAGCTACGTATGTCACTATCAAGACTACGGCTATCATCACACACTTTACGTATTGAAACAGGCAGATACAGTCAAAACAGGACAGAAAGAGCGCTTCGATATTGTACATTGTGTGATAATAGGGACGTAGAAGATGAATATCATTTTATCATAGTATGTCCAATCTTCATTGATTTGAGGAATAAGTACTTGAAACCTTATTACTATAGACGCCCAAGCATGTTTAAATTCATACAGTTAATGGCTTCAAGAAATGATAGTTCTGTCCATAAGCTCAGTAACTATATTCATGAAGCCATGTCTGTTAGAATTTCACTCTTGTAATTGATTATATATTTGCAAAACGAACCCATTGTTTATGTAGATACGATGTATATGCAATCGCTTCATGCAACTCTCATAGCCATGTCTACTATATACACAGTAGCTATGAATATTGTATAGAAGTCCATCCTCCTATAATAATCATATGTATATATATATATGTATGTATGTGTGTATGTGTATATGTATATATATATGTATATGTGTATATGTATGTATGTATATGTATATATATGTGTATATATATGTATATATATGTATATGTTGTTGCATATGTTGTTTTATTCAAATTTGCTCCCGAACAATTATGATGTTGGTAATGTAAAACATGTATAACTTCATATTCATTCAAAATTTGAAAAAATTTTTTTTATCTTTTTCCTTTTGTACACATTATGATGACCATGTGACATATTATATATTTTGTTAAATACTATGGAATGACGAGAAACTGTAAAGTTTAAGTCAATAAAGAAATTTGATTGATTGATTGATTGATTGTTTAGAGTGAATTGTACCTGTTTGAATCATCATTCGTGTTCAGCAGTTGTCACAAACAATTCAGAAAGTGTTTTCGTAAATATTGCCATAATTACAAAAAAAAATACCCTACTTGATTGAATGACCGCTTTCAGACAAAGGTAAAGCCCAGGGTGCAATTATCACGTTACATCTGTTTTTACACCTCTTCGCGTCTAAATGTAAACTAAAATGTCGGCGACCACGGAAGGTGTGAAAACTGCATTTTCCTAAATTGTATGCACTTTTTGTTGAAAATACATTGAATGGACCACAAAATTGTTTCATAGAATTGATTTTTTCATACCATCGATTTCGTTAAATTGGATACAAATTTATATAGAAATAAGAAGAGATGAATTCGGGACCATCAACCTTTTTTCGTAGAAAATCAAATACATGTAGGCAAAATGTTAAACAAAAATAGGCTGGGCAGTGCTTCATAGCCAATTTCAATGCTTCATGGTAAATTTCCATATCACAACATAAACTACCTGAACCCTTTTCTCCATAAAAACATCTATCTATGTCTTAGCAAACAGAGTAGACCAAGACCAGACAGCTCCTATAGGAGTCGTCTGATCAGGGTCTGCTCTGTTTGCTTGTGATATATTATATAGATATGATTCTACAGTTTCTGTCATGGCCAAACATTTCCCTTATCCATGTGATATAGCAATTAATCTTAATTAATATTCATAATGTCATTTGAATATTCATTGAGGAAATGGCAATTGCAAGCAGTGTAGACCAATATCAAAGGGCTCCTAGGAGATGAGGATCTTTATGAGGATTCAGCAATTTAAAGTCTTTACTGCTGAATGGACTTAATAGTGATGGGACATTGCACTTTGAATATTCAGCTTTCATAGGCCTAAACAATTTAGGACACCCCAAGTGTTAAGCACTTCACTTCTGTGTTCCGTCAGTACAATATAATGTTTGTTTCCTGAGCCATCTAGAGTAATTACCCCTTGTAGTTCATATACACAGTTGAACAGACCTATACATTCAATGTACAGCAGAACCTCTCTTAAGTGACCTTACATTGACTGGACACATGTATCTTAAAAAGCAGGTGGTTGCTTAATACAGTTCAAAAGTAATGCAGAAAGGAGCTTTCTGCATTTCTTTTGATAACCTACCTATTCAATATCCTATTTCAGAGTATGTCTTCAATATTCACTTCTAGTGTTTAACAAATTGGTTAAAGTGCCTGCAAGTTCAGTTTCTGGTTTTTACTATCTATTTGGTTCAAAGCCAAGCTCGGTTCATTTCAAGTTTTTTACTAGCCTAATTACAAGTTTTAACAAACATACTGGTTTAATGTCAGGTGTTCATATGGTCATGTGTTCATACGCCCATCAACTCAAGTTTCGTTTTGATCATGCTTATCACTTGAGTTTATGGTTTCCAATGATTCTGTTAAGCTATTTAATTATTTTCAGTTTTTATGCACTAGTTACACACTTGTTAGTTCAGTGTAAGGTGACCATACTGAACTGACTTACTTCGCAGCCGAGCACGTTTTTCTTCAGCTTTTTTCATCCATTCTGGTTCAACTGAATGGCTTTCTGCAAGAAAAAGGAATACAAAATTTTACTTCGATATTTCAAGATTTTTGTTTTAAATAAATCAAACTGAAATTTAAAAATTGTTTCCATAGGACATGGATACCCCCTTGGCAATATTGTCTCCAAGTCAAGCCCTTTTTATAATACATTATACAGTGAAGAAAAAAAGTCCCATAACACTGATAACGAGCAAAAAATGTGAAAACAGAATTAAAGTCAGAATTTTTTGTGTTAACAATTTACCTAATCATTTCTTATTGATATAGGTTTTTATGTCGCTTCAACACAGGTTCAGTTAATTCACAATATCAAACTAATTACAGGTGGAGGAAGCTATCTGCATACCAAATATAAATTGTCAAGCATATGTAGTTCAGAAGTTAAAACAAAATTTTAATGACAGCCAAGTTTTCAAAATAGTGACCTTGACCTGATTTCAGGTATCTTTATGCCATCTGTAAGGTCTTTACCAAAGCTATCTCAATACCAAAGGTGAATTGCCTAGCGTTCGTGGATCTGAAGTTATAGCAAAATTTTAAAGTTTGTTAAAAACAGCCAAGTTTTCAAAATAGTGACCATGACCCAATTTCAAGTATCCTTATCAACTGAAAGGCCTTCATCAAATCTATCTCCATACCATATATGAACTGTTTAAACAGACGAGAGCAAGGCTATATACATCCCCAACTTGTGGGAAGCATAACAAGCAAAAGTTCCTCAAGTGGATACATACTAATCTGATTTTACCAAAACACTATAACTGGTGTCAAAACAATTAGCTATTCAGAGCTAATGAGTTGTAACTCTTTGCACATTAAGTATCATCTACCCAAACTGCTGTTTATTAATGTCTTTCTTAATGTCTGTTTTCTATGTTCTCTTAATGTCTGTTTTCTATGTTCTTTGTGTCCAACATTATGGATCCAGATGAAGTTCTAACTCCCCTTCTCATCTGGATCCCAACTGTTGTATTGGGAATCACAGATATATACCGCTATCAAGCATGAGTTAACCATGTCTAATACTATGGTATCTTAAAATCTATAAAATTATATGATCAATGTACTTCTTAATGCATTATGCTATGCACAAAATTTCAATATCTATAGAAACTAGAGGTTTTTGTCACAAAAACGGATGTCTCCCCTCTAATAAAAACAATATGTAAAGAGAAATCACTAAAAATGTTATGGACTTGATGTATTGATACTTCCCCTCATTATGCACTTTCCACACCACATTTTTCAAGAAGAAAATGATAACAACTAATAACTCCAAAAATAAAGGGCAATAACTCCCAATATTAGTGAAACAAGAGTTATGGACCTTAAGCATGACACTTTCTCTTATCATGATCCTTCCATATATGAAGTTTCAATCCAATGGCATGAGCCATATAGGTGTTATCGTCCGGACAAAAAATTGTGAAAAAAAATTACAAGGGCAATAACTCCATTATTAGTGAAGCCAGAGTTATGGATCTTGTGTATGACACTTCCTCTTGTCATGATCTTTCCATAAGTTTCAATCCAATGGCATGAGCCATATAGGAGTTATCATCCGGACAAAAAAGTGTTGTTGTTTTTTACAAGGGGCAATAACTCCTATATTAGTGAAGCCAGAGTTATGGCCTTGTGCATGACACTTCCTCTCATTATGCTCTTTCCATATATGAAGTTTCAATCAACTGGCATCAGGCATATTAAAGTTATCGTCCGGACAAAAAGTGTGACGGACAGACGGACGGACGGACGGACAGACAGACAACTCTCACGAAAACAATATGTCTCCCCCATATAAATATGGGGGGAGACATAACTAGTGTAATTACTAATAAGTTCAAGCTACTATATTCTACAAGAGTAATTATTCTACTTTAGAATGTGGCCCTTGTGATAATTAAAGGTATCAAATTTAATTGTTTGAATGCAACAGTGCCCCTCTGATTAGAGTATGTGCTGTTTGTCATTCAAAATCCTCTTGAAAGTTTAAACCTTTTATACTGAATGGACTCTACAGTTAAACACTGATGGACCTCCCAACTTTGACTAGTCAACAATCAGTGTTTTAACCCTTTACTTCATATTAATGCCTGCTCACACAGAGAAGACCCAGATCAGACAGCTCCTACAGGAGCCATCTGATCTGGGTCTGCTCTGATTACAATTCGGCTGGTTAGCAAACTTGACCAACACTTCATAACTACAAACATTTTTAGAAAGTTTTGTGAAGATCTGATGAAAACCGTTTTCTGTTAGAGAGCAGACAAAACTCTCTGACAATGTGATGGTTTGAATTGACTGACTGATGGAAAAGTGAGTGAGTGAGTTGGGTTTTATGTCCGACCAACAGTATTTCAGTTATTTGCAGACGGCACCCGCATGAGACAAGTTATAGTGGAATGCCCCTTGCCACGGGCACGTGGCAAAGGCACCCCACCCAGTCACATTATCCTGACACCGGGCTGACCAGTCCTAGAACTACCTTTTTAATGTTGAGCGTAGACAAGGGAGCTACTAGTACCAACTTTTAATGACTTTTGGTCTGTCGCGGCCGGAGATCGAACCCATGACCTTCCGTACCACAGGAGGACGCTCTACCACTGAGCCACGTAGCCGGTGACTGATGGAAAAAAAACGAATTGATAGATGGACAGATGGATGGACCGGGTGATCACTATAGGCCACACAAACATGATGTAGGGCACTAATAATCAGTGTCAAACAGTCTGAATCCATATGAAACAACAAGTTATTCTATGTGTCATCTGGATCCAAACTCTTTGCAAAAGGAAGGCAGATTTGAACATAGCAAACTTAACGTTTATGAACACCTAAGGTTATCAAACGCCTCTACTTTATTCTTCCAAACACAGATACAGTATATGCTAACAAGAGGGCCAGAATGGTCCTGACATCACTGGTTTATGGACTAAGCGTACCATTACCGTAGCGTACCATTACCAAAGCGTACCATTTTCGGTCTAAGCGTACCATTTACCAAATATATGAAACTGGTATAAATATTTTTATTATTGTTATATATGAAAACATAAAAAATGTTATTAATGTATTATTTTATCGTAATGTGTTTTAATTGAGCATAGTATTGTCATGACACACGGTTACCCGTATCCAACGTATGGCCCATACACGGACTTTCCTAGACAAGAGGAAGATCCTAAATACGGTGTCCAAAGTTTCTTTCAAAATACATACTTTGAATTTGAGAATATCATTCATCCATCCAGCGTGTTGGCTACTGCCAAATCACTTTTTATGTACAGCGAATATCGGAAATATGTATCTTTCCACTAAGGGTTTCACTGTGTGGTAATTGCCACGTAGAGTTTAAGTTAACAAAGATCATATGCATACACAAAAAGTATTTGCAAGCAGGTCAGACCCAAAATAAAACAGCCAGAATGCAAAAACAGGATGAGAAATCGTTTTTGAGACAATTTTTACACTTGAATTTAGCTTCGTTCCAATGCCGATATTCCCTTACAGTTTTCACTGTTATATGCCAGTGTGTATTTGGCACGTGCCATAATCACGTGACATTGGGCCACGCGCTAGTGTGTGAATGCCGATGTGTATTGATAATACGATGCGAGAGAAACCCAATTGGATTACACTAATCTGATATATTAGCCCATTTATTCCATAAATACACGTTTGCAAACAGAGTAGATCCAGATCAGATGACACCTTTAGAGACTGTCTGACCCACAGGGGACCATTTCGTGGGTCTACATGGTCTAAAAAGTCAAAAGAAATGATTGGGTCGGCCCCTGTGGTCTGACCAGGGCCTACCATGTCTGGTTATGAAATATAACTATACAATCATGTAGTTTACAAATTACAAAATGTTATCTATAGCCTACATGTCTTTACAAAAAATCAGTTAATAATACTCATCATATTTTTTCTTACATGAATGTTTATGGAGTAAACGTTGTAATCGGGTATTTGTTTCCACAGGCCTTAGGCTCATGAAATATGTCTAAAATAAGTTAAAATGTCCCTAAATTGACGTTTTGTAACATTTGGGGCCGAAAAAATAAAGCTTGTGGTGTTTTGAGACAAAGCTGAAATTTCATATATTCTATATATATATAAGAGAAAATAAACACATATTGTTTTTATTGTTTTATTTCAGTCCCGGTTAACATGTGGTGATTCTAAACCTAATATAAATGAATAGAAACACTAACTATAGTTACATACAACAGAACACGGACAGAATGGGTGTACGCTTTTTATGCATTTGCAAACACAGTAGACCCTGTGCAGACGGCTCGTATAGGAATCATCTGCTGTTTGCTCACGAAACTATATCGGATTCTCTAGTTTCTGTCATGGCCAAAATTCCTATGACAGTGTGTCATTGCAAATTTAATGTTCCCGATGTCATAGCACATACACTCAGCAGCACATTTCTAAAGACTCGTACCCGTTCACGTTTATTAACCCATTACTGCATGAATACGCTTTTCTACGTCTCTGCAAACACAGTAGACCCAAAGCAGACGGCACTTATATGAGTTTTCTGATTAGGGTCTGCTCTGTTTGCTTATGACAAGTTTACATTTGCCGCGGAGGCCGTACGATTTCTTTCTCTGCGATTTTCCTACGATTTTGTTTGGCATCATAGAAGTCTACGGGCTGCGATGTTTTGTCTACGATCACCGTACGCTTATTTGTGTATACTGATCGAGCGTATCATTTTGGTATGTGTGGATAGGTCAAGATGAACATGCATACCAAAAATGCAGGTTGTATATGAAAACTTGAAGAAGTTATGGTTAACGCCGGAGTTACGACAATAACTCGCGATTTCTTCCAAACCAGAACCGACGGGACAGTGAATGGGTTAAATTGGAACATATAATAGAACATGGATCAACAATCAATAAAATGAAACACATATCTGTAACAACACCCGTTGTTGTTTCCGGTACATGTCTATACTGTGCTGGTGTTTCACCTGAAACATAAAGCAAATTCCAAATATGGAGAAATTTTGGATTGATACTAATTACATGTTCAATGGAATAAGATTTATACATCTGACACGCTGCTACTCTATGATGCTGAACTTGCATGATAGACATTTCAAGTACGCCTGATTAGGTACTATTTTGAAACAAATAGGAATACATGGCAGCGGCAGTTAGGAACCATTAACAGAGCTACATATAAAGATGCATGTCCAAATACAATGTTACACCTTTCTTTAGAATGATTCTATAATTCAACTTATTCTCGCAATCGCAAAAAAACCTACCCGATCAGACGACTTGGAAAATATTTAAAAAAAAAAAAGAAGAACACGAAAATTGTTAAGAAATGTTACCAATATTGCACTTTCTGTGTTGCCATCTAGAACTTCTGCACTGCACAGCCCAGCCCCGTCCTTTGATGTTTAATGAGCAGTCTAAACACGGATAGTCCGGCATGATGCTTTCTTGACTGTCAAGTCTTCATTTGCGCGTGACTTTTATTCGCGTGCATATCGCTAATTGAGTCTTTTGAGTAAAGTGTCATATTGAGTTTCGACTGAGGCGTAACGACATTAACTGCAGTCAATTATTGGACAATTTAATTCGCTGTTTCTAATCCAGTGTCTCAAACACGTGTGCATTGCGTAATGTGTTGTCTGGGGTTGGGACCGAGGTGTAACGATAATGACTACAGTCATTAATTGGATAATTAATTCACCGCTTTAAAAGTTATTCAAACACTGACCAACGAAAGTGACAATTTCTAAGCACACGCATACTTATTTATTTCTAGTATATTTGCAGTTAAAATATTTTAACCCTTCCCCTCATATATAAACGTGTTTTCACGCATCTGCAGAGTAGACCCAGATCAGACGGCTCGTATATGAGCTATCTTATCAGGGTCTGCTCTATTTGGTAATGGATTTTAATAGTTCTATTTCTTTAATTTAGTCCATATTTCATTATAAATAATTTGGCCAAGACTATTCAGTAGGTAATGAACTTTGGAATTGGGAAAGAGTTAAATTTTTGATTACTGTACAATCAAATCTCCGGATTTTCCATAACGCGTGCCACCCTCAATGCAGTGCATACCAGATCATTCGCAATACACACAGGTCATGATTCGTAAATAGAGTTGGATTGTTTAAATCTTGGGCTATTTTATTTAAAACTAATTCAGAATATAAGGTTCATCTAAGGTGTTTTTATAAAGGATACTTGTGCATTTTATTATATTTACATTCGCCCTGCAACGTCCTTATATAACCTTATTCTAAAAAGAAAGTTGCATTTTCCCATGAACGTTCATTTCAATACCGGTTTGAGTCGGTTCTCCTTTTCCCAGAATTCCGCTGTGTAAGCGCGGAGTAATACTGTACTGACCCAGTTATGACCTATTTTAAGATTTATCAATGGGGAATCGATTCAAGCGGCCCTGAAAATTTGAAATGTGGCATCTTCTTACTGAGAATTATCGCTTGAATACATAATATTGCCAACTTTAACAGCCGTGGCATATCAAAATATATTACCAAGTAATGAGTGAAGCATAAATAAGTCAATGTCCTTACCGTTAACAAAGAAAAATCCGAGAATAAAATCCAACGTTGTGACCCGCTTTCGATCAAGCATAGCGGGTGAGTAAATTGGCTTCGACACCGCGACCTACATTTAAGAAGATGCTTTAATACCAACATTTCGTAAATATATATGATTTGAAATATCTCGATAATCTTTTCTTTAAACATAGCTGGACAATTTACTGATTAAAATCTTGTATTAATTCTATATTTATAAAATGTGTTTGGGACTATTTTCATACCATATATAGAGATCCTACTACGTTAGAAACGAACCTGGCAACGACCTAGATAGCGGCTATTACGTGACCGGTATATAATATTTAACAAAAAATCCGTTGAAATATAAGAAATACAATGGAATATAAATATAAGAAATAAATGACGTGCTCCCGGTGTTCATGAGGTTATGCAACGCATAGCTTTACGAGCAAAGATTCACGTGAAGCCCTTCAGGCTTCACTAACTTTGCTCGTAAAGCTATGCATTGCATAACCTCATGAACACCGGAAGCACATAATTCATTTCTTAAATGACTGTGTTGGGGAAACTTGGTAAATGGTTGATTTCCTGTATGTCGATGTCAACAAATCGGCATATATGAGGTTCTACACAGAATCTAAAATGTCGGCATATGATGTCCAATACAGGTGACTTTTGTTAATGTTTATTTGTGCAGTTTACAAGTATTATGACTGTGTTGGGGAAACTTGTAACCTGTAGATTTCCTGTATGGCGATGTCAAGAAATCGGCATATTGGGTTCTTACACAGAATCTAATAAGTCGGCATATGATGTCCAATACTTGTAATCTTGTAAGAGTATATTTTTAAAACACTGTATAATACATTAGTATAATACTTAAGTGTTATATTCAAATATAATTTATGTTTTTTATTATTGGTACGCTTCGTCCAGGAAATGGTACACATAGTCCTGGTATGAACAAACTTGATAGAGGACACCCTAAGGTATATTTCTGTGAAATTTGGTTGAAATCCTCCCAGTGGTTTAGGAGAAGAAGTCATTTGAAATAAAAGTGAACGGACAGACAGACGGACGACAGGCGGTCACAATAGCTCATCTTGAGCCTTTGGCTCAGGTGAGCTAAAAAGGGCAATAACTGCTAATTAGAGTTACAGTCCTTGTTGGTTGCACATCCTCTCATCACCCTCTATCCTAATAAAGGTTCACAGATGTACCTACAATACTTGAGAAGTTATCCTCCAGATAAAAATTGTTTCTGAAAAATAACAAAGGGGAATAACTCCCTTAAAATGAATTTAGAGTTACAACCTTTGTTGACTGCACATCATTTCATCACCCTCCATCCATACAAAGTTTTTTCACAGTTGTGCCTACAATACTTGAGAAGTTATGCTCCAGACAAAAACTAGAAAATTGTGACTGTAAGACACATTGATGGCCCCATCTGGGTGCTTGCCTAGCTGCACGTAAAATTCCTAAGTCATTTGACCTTGACCTTGGGCTTGCAGGCAGCATGGGCTGGGTGCGTAATGAAAGTATGGTTGGTATTTAATATGTATATGCAATTCAATGCTAATAGCTACAACAGTTAGGGAGATATAAGACGATGAAAAAACTGTGACATCCAACTGCACGTAAAATTTCAAAGTAATTTGACCTTGACCTTGGGCTTGCGGGCAGCATGGGTTGGGTGTGCAATGAAAGTATGGATGGTGTTTAATGTGTATATGCAATTCCATGGCAATAGCTACAGTGGTTAGGGAGATATAAGACAATGAAAAAACTGTGACAAAAAACTGCACGTAAATGTGACAACCAACTGCACGTAAAATTTCCAAGTCATTTGACCTCGACCTTGGGCTTGTGGGCAGCATGGGTGGGGAGCCGAATGTGATAGCACAGATGGTAATTGATGTGTATATATGTGAAGTTTCATGTGTATAAGTGTAGAAATTACTGACTTATAACACTTGAAAAACTGTGATAACCAACTGCACCTAAAAGCGTGACACACGGACAGACAGACGGACGGACATGTGCAAAACATAATGCCCCCTGACTATCGTCAACAGGGGCATAAAAATATATATTACTAGGGGGCTAATTATATGCATCCTGCAATTAGTGGGCAGATCTCGAGCCCGAGTGGGCTAATGTCCACCATTTATTATATTACCAGGGGAGTCAATGTCCGCCAAGCACAACTAGAACTACCACTAAAGGTGAGGAATACCCCCACTAGCACATTTGACACAGAGATGGGGGTTATAGAAATAAATCACTACAATATCTGCTACAGTTTAGAAAAAAACTCCAGAAAACCTGAAATTTCCTAAAAATTTCTAAGTCACAATGCTGTAATTCCCTTAAAAATCAATGTAGTGTAACAAAATTCAAACTTGATCTGTAACTCATTATTATAAAGCTACATACCAAATATCACATCAATATCTGCAAGGGGTTAGAAAAAAACTCCGGAAAACCTGAATTTCCAGAAAATTTCTAAGTAAAATCACTGTACAGTAAAACTTGACCTAATGGTCACCTTAAATGAACGGTCACCTCGTCTTAACGGTCAGTTTGAAATCCTCCCGACGAAAATCAGTCTATAATGCACCTGTTTTAGACGATCACCTTCCTTCCGCGGCCAGCGGCCACCATATTTCACCCCAAACCCTATATTTCGACCCCATTAGACGGCCAGCAGACAGCCTGGCGGCCAGATTGAAATGTGTGAAAACCCAATACACAGCCAGCTGACATATGTCAAAATGAAGACTACGCATCGTAACTTTCCGACATCACGGAAATCGCCGATCGAAATATCGTGACCGCTTCGGAAACTTCCGTTGTGTCGGGAAAGTGCATAGATTGGCCGCTTCGGTGTTTTTCGTTATGTGGGAAGTGAACGAAATAAACCAAGCGTTGACCTTGGCCTTAGGGCAAGATCATAATCGCTGGCCTGATAATCGTTTCAACTCCTTTACCTGTTAAATATGCAAATATGGGGTGTTGAGAAGTTTGTCTGCACGTTACCGAATCAAAAGAGATAACATCAAAACAAAATATTCACGCCTTTTCCAAACGTAAGTTCCTCACGTTAGAGAATCGAGTGAAGTGTAGACATGTACATTTGTATTTCCGGATGTGTCGAATGATTCTGCCTGATGTTTAATTTTTCTTTTGTGCATGGAATTTACAGTACATGTTGTATTTTACCTGTCTTTTGGATAAGGCATTAAAGTACATGTAGATATATTTTGCGTTTTATTGACCAAACAGAAAAATCTCCCAAAATATCCACCCCTCAATTAAGTGGTCACCTCGCTTAAGCGGTCAATTTGGCCGCTTCCCTTGACTGGCCGCTTAACCCTTTCCCTCATATAAACGTGTTTTCATGTATTTGCAAACAGAGTAGACCCAGATCAGATGGCTCCTAGAGGAGCCATCTGATCAGGGTCTGCTCTGTTTGTTAATGGAATTTTGATAGATTTGTTCCTTTACTTTCTAAAATGGCTACAATGTTCCATCTTCCATATTTCATTGTAGCTATTTTGTCCAGGAATAGTCAGTAGGTATTGAAATTTGAAATAAACACAGAACAGGGAAAGGATTAACACAGGTTTTACTGTATTTCTGTTAAAAATCAATGAAGCGTAACGAAATTCAAACTTGATCTGTAACTTATTACAATAAAGCCACATATCACTTCAATATCTGTTAAGGTTTAGGAAAAAACTCTGGAAAACCTGAATTTCCAAAATATTTCTAAGTAAAATCACTTTAATTCCGTGAAAAACAAATGAAGCGTAACGAAATTCAAACTTGATCTGTAACTCATTTTAATAAAGCGACATACCAAATATCAATTCAATATCTGTAGAGGTTTAGAAAAAAGCTCCAGAAAACCTGAATTTCCGGAAAATTTCTAAGTAAAATCACTGTATTTCGGTGAAAAATCAATGAAGCGTAATAAAGCCACATACCAAATATCACTTCAATATCTGTAATGGTTTAGAAAAACACTCCGGAAAACTGAAAAGGGCAAAGGGCAATAACTCCAAAAATACTGAAGACAGAGTTACAAACCTTGTGCACTGCACTTGCGGTCAATGTGATCTATCTATATATGAAGTTTGAAGTCAATAGCTTTTATACTCTGGAAGTTATGATATGGACAAGCGTGACGGACGGACGGAGGGACATTGTGACTCCAGTATACCCCCCCCCCCCCCCCAACTTCGCCATACAGAACTCAGGGGAGAAAGTGCAGGGTGGCTGCTATCCGGGTGGGCTAATGTCCATTTACCAGAATTACTACTTGACCTGACAATCTGGCAATTACCCCAAATTACTACTTGACCTGACAATTTGGCAACTACCCCAAATTACTACTTGAACTGACAATCTAAGACAAATAGTATAGAACCACATCAAACTGCTCCTAAGACAGTCTACAATAAATTTTGCACTCAACTAGTTTCATTCAAAGTTATCACAAGAAATGTCGACACAACATCAAACCGGGTTTTCCTTCACTATTAACTGGTGATTTCTAAATTCAAAGGGGCATAACTCCCAGAACAAGAAATGTGTCACAGTACGTGACAAATGCCCCCAAAGCAAAGCACTGACAATATGCATTTTGTAAGCAGGCCTGCAATATGCAACTGCAAAATGAAAGTAAAGATTTCATAGTAAGACAACAATTTGAACTCAAGTTACCCCAAATGACAATCTTTTTTTCATATTTGAGGTCAAGGGTCAAAGGTCATGGCCACATGACCTACAAAAGGTATGCAACATTCCACCATCCGAAGATGAACTCATACACCATATTTAGTGATCCTAGCTGATTCGGTGTAAGGATGACAAGCTTTTTTGTAAATGAAGTCAAAGGTCAAGGTAATGGTCACACTGACCTATAAATAGTATGCGACACTCTGCTATCCCGAGATCTACTCACAAACCATATTTGGTGATCCTAGCTGACGTAGTGTAGAAGATATGCTCCGGACAAGCCTTTTTTTAAAATGAGGTCAAAGGTCAAGGTCATGGTCACATTAACCTATAACTAGTATGTGATCCCAAGACGAACTCACACACCACATTTGGTGATCCTAGCTGATTCAGTGTAGGAGGTAAGCTCAAGACAATTTTGTTTTGTAAATGAAGCCCAAGGTCAAGGTCACATTGACCTATAAATAGTATGCGACACTCTGCCTTCCTAAGATGTACTCACACACACCATATTTGGTGATCTTAGCTGAAGTAGTGTAGCAGATATGCTCCAGACAAGCTTTTTTTGTAAATGAGGTCAAGGTCACATTAACCTAAAATTAGTATGCAACACTCCGCCATCCCAAGACGAACTCACATGCCATATTTGGCGATCCTAGCCGATTCGGTATAGGAAGTATGCTTCGAACGAAATTTCTTTTGTAAATAAAGCCCAAGGTCAAGGTCACATTGACCTATAAATAGTATGTGACACTCTGCCATCCCAAGATGTACTCACACACCACATTTGGTGATCATAGTTGAAGTAATGTAGGAGACATTTTCCGGACAAGCTTTTTTGGAAATGAGGTCAAAGGTCAAGGTCCCCTTGACCTATAAATAGTATGCGACACTCTGCTGTCCCAAGATGTACTCACACACCATATTTGGTGATCCTAGCTGAAGTAGTGTAGGAGATATGCTGAGGACAAGATTTTTTTGTAACTGAGGTCAAAGGTCAAAGTCACATTGACCTAAAAATAGTATGCAACATCTGCCATCCCATGATGAACTTGCACACCATATTTGGTGTTCCTAGCGGATTCCGTATAGGAAGTATTCTCCGGACAAGTGTTTTTGCAAATAAAGCCCAAGGTCAAGATCACATTGACCTATAGTAAATAGTATGTGACACTCCGCCAACCCAAGATGAACTCACACACCATATTTGGTGATCCTAGCTGATTCCGTACAGGAGGTATGCTCCAGACAAGTGTTTTTGTAAATAAAGCCCAAGGTCAAAGTCACATTGAACTATATATAGTATGTGACACTCCGTCATCCCAAAATGTACTCACACACCACATTTGGTGATCCTAGCTGAAGTAGTGTAGGAGGTATGTTTCTGACAAGCGTTTTTTGCAAATGAGGTCAAAGTTCAAGGTCAAGGTCACACTGACCTAAAAATAGTATGTGACACTCTGCCAACCCAAGATGAACTCACACATCATATTTGGTGATCCTAGCTGATTCCGTATAGGAGGAATGCTCTGGACAAGTATTTTTGTAAATAAAGCCCAAGGTCAAGGTCACATTGACCTATAAATAGTATGCGACACTCCGCCATCCCAAAATGTACTCACACACCACATTTGGTGATCCTAGTTGAAGTAGTGTAGGAGATATGCTTCGGACAAGGTTTTTTTGCAAATGAGGTCAAAGTTCAAGGTCAAGGTCACATTGACCTAAAAATAGTATGTGATACTCCGCCAACCCAAGTTGAACTCACACACCATATTTGGTGATCCTAGCTGATTCCATATAGGAGGTATGCTTCGGACAAGTTTTTCTTGTAAATGAAGCCAAAGGTCAAGGTCACATTGACCTATAAATAGTACGCGACACTCAACCATCCGAAGATGTACTCACACACCATATTTGGTGATCCTAGCTGAAGTAGTGTAGGAGATATGCTTCGGACAAGCTTTTTTTGTAAATGAGGTCAAAGTTCAAGGTCAAGGTCAAATTGACCTAAAAATAGTATGTGACACTCTGCCACCCCAAGATGAACTCACACACCATATTTGGTGATCCTAGCTGATTCTGTATAGGAGTTATGCTCCGGACAAGTTTTTCTTGTAAATGAAGCCCAAGGTCAAGGTCAAGGTCACATTGACCTATAAATAATATGCGACACTCCGCCATCCCAAGATGTACTCACACACAATATTTGGTGATCCTAGCTGAAGTAGTGAAGGAGATATGCTCCGGACAAGCTTTTTTTGTAAATGAGGTCAAAGTTCAAGGTCAAGGTCACATTGACCTAAAAATAGTATGCAACACTCCGCCATCCCAAGATGAACTCACACACCACATTTGATGATCCTAGCTGATTCCATATAGGAGTTAAGCTCCGGACATATTTTTCTTGTAAATGAAGCCCAAGGTCAAGGTCACATAAAGGTCACATATACAGTCTAATCGCGATACTACGAATCGGGACCGGGTCGGGCCGATTTTTCGTAGTTTCGCATTTTCGTATTAATGCATCTTTAGGATACGAACCAATTTCCACTAACCTTTTCTCGGTTTCGTAGTGAATGCATACACACATCATACATCGATATTGTATTGGTCATTATATGTAATAATATTGTCGCAATTTACTGTTGCATTTTAAAGATATTCCTGTACATGTTTGTGTTATATTTAATCACATTCCCGCTTACTACAGTGTACATTAATGATTTTGTATCACGCGCCTCACGCAAGAGGTGGTCAAATCATAATGTGTAATGTCATATGCCAGTGCATAACGGGTTATGTAAACAAGAGGGCCATGATGGCCCTGAAATCGCTCACCAGAGTGAAAGATTTTTAAAGTTTCAACTACATGTATGTTTCTAAACAAAACTGGACACCTGTTTTGTGGGGTGTTATTTGACCCTTTCTCTGTATAATTATAATGGCAAGCTTTCTGGGATGATTTGCTTTATTATAAATATTTTCTAAGTCCAATACCGAACGTTTACCGACCGTTAACTTGGAAAGCATATATTGCACAAAAAATATGTGGAAAAGTTTCATTTTCCATTACATTTTACTACGCATAACCTAACAGCTCCTTGATATATTGCGTATTTAGAAACGAACGACAACCCTTGTAGAGCACGTTTCGTAACAAAACTAGTTCACACCTGAACGTTTCGAACCCCTTCAGAATTAGAGTACTGATGATTGTTTCAAAGCAGAAATTGTATAAAAATCGCGATTTCAACAATTTATACAAACGGAATTGTTATGGAAATGGAAAATTAAAACTTGTTAAGAATAACTGGTGATAATAACCATTGTGATAAATAGAGCATTTGCCTTAGTGATAAATAGAGCATTTGCTCCATAAGAGTAAATGCACTATTTATCACAATGGTTTCAGAATCTACACGATTCTGAAATTTTCCTTTTCTCTAATTAACCCTTTTCCTCATATAAACATGTTTTCACGCATTTGCAAACAGAGTAGACCCAGATTTACCTCTTTGAATAAGCAGACGACATTTCTAACATATGACAATCCTATCACAGCTTAGCAGGACTTAACCAAAATTAGCACACAGTTTGAACTCAGATCTGACTTTATATGTGGCTTGTATATGAGTTAATTTACTCCTATGGAGCAAATGCTCTATTTATCACAATGGTTTGAAATCTACACAATTCTGAAATTTTCATCTTCTCTAATTAATGCTCCTTATCAGTAGATTTATTCAAAGAGGTAGGATCTGAAAAAAGCCTTTGTGATAAATAGAGCATTTGCTAATCATTGTGATAAATAGAGCAAAAGCTCCATAGGAGTAAATGTTCTATTTATCACAAAAGTTTCTAATCTACACAATTCTGAAATTTTCCTTTTCTATAATTAATGCTCCTTATCAGTAGATTTATTCAAAGCGGTAGGATCTGAAAAAAGCCTTTGTGATAAATGGAGCATTTGCTCCATAGGAGTAAATGCTCTATTTATCACAATGGTTTCAAATCTACACAATTCTGAAATTTTCCTTTTCTCTAATTAATGCTCCTTATCAGTAGATTTATTCAAAGAGGTATAATGGTCACTTTATGAAACCATTGTGATAAATAGAGCATTTGCCTTTGTGATAAATAGAGCATTTGCTCCATAAGAGTAAATGCACTATTTATCACAATGGTTTCAAATCTAAACTATTCTGAAATTTTCCTTTTCTCTAATTAACCCTTTTCCTCATATAAACATGTTTTCACGCATTTGCAAATAAGAGTAGACCCAGATTTACCTCTTTGAATAAGCAGACAACATTTCTAACAGATGACAACCCTATCACTGCTTAGCATGACTTGACCAAAATTAGCACACAGTTTGGATTCTGATCTGACACAGACCGGTATGTAACTTTATATGTGGTTTGTATATGAGTTAATTTACTCCTATAGAGCAAATGCTCTATTTATCACAATGGTTTGAAATCTATACAATTCTGAAATTTTCCTTATCAGTAGATTTATTCAAAGAGGTAGGATCTGAAAAAAGGCTTTGTGATAAATAGAGCAATTGCTAACCATTGTGATAAATAGAGCAAAAGCTCCATAGGAGTAAATGTTCTATTTGTCACAATGGTGTCAAATCTACACAATTCTGAAATTTTCCTTTTCTATAATTAATGCTCCTTATCAGTAGATTTATTCAAAGAGGTAGGATCTGAAAAAAGCCTTTGTGATAAATAGAGCATTTGCTCCATAGGTGTAAATGCTCTATTTATCACCATGGTTTCAAATCTACACAATTCTGAAATTTTCCTTTTCTCTAATTAATGCTCCTTATCAGTAGATTTATTCAAAGAGGTTAAATAGTCACTTTATGAAACCATTGTGATAAATATAGCATTTTCTCCATAGGAGTAAATGCTCTATTTATCACAATGGTTTCAAATCTACACAATTCTGAAATTTTCAAGAGGCAGATTCTGAAAATATCCTATGAGGGAATGGGTTAAAAAACAGTGTGAGCAAACAGAGACTAATTCTGAAGCAGACAACTTGATAGAGTTTTGACCAGGAACTTGACCTATTCAGTGATTATGCAACACAGATGGAGTGACCTCAATCCCTCTAGTTCAGAGGAACCTTTATAGTGTAAAATAATATTTTAAAGTATAACCAACTGGGCAGGGCCAATTTTAACCTCAGAACTATGATATTTACCAATGTCAATAAGGAATACTAAGTAAATCTATACACCAAATATCTAAGCTCTGTGACATGTAGTTTTTGACAAAAAGATTTTTGAAGTTTTCCCCATGCCTAACCTAAGTGAGGCCAGCATTCTGCTACTTGTACAGAAAACAACAGTCAGCTAGAAAAAACTGGCCACCCCTCGGGCCGTGGCGGGGCCAATTTTGACCCCAGGGGCATTATTTATATAACTTTTGTAGAGGACCTATAGGTGATGCTATGTGCCAAAGATGAAAGCTGAGAACCCTGTAGATTCAGAGGAGAAGACTTTTAAAGTTCAAATTGTTGACGCCGGACGACGGACGACAGACATCAGGCGATCACAAAAGCTCACCCTGAGCACTTTGTGCTCTGGTGAGCTAAAAACACGAACCGCGCAATGCCAGCTCATCAAACTCTAGATAGGAGGGAGTAAACGAGTCATTTCCAAAGATTCTGTTCGTTCTTTTTCATCAAACCATATTCTGTGACGAACGTGAAGTGACAACCTAGAATTTGGTGACAGCATGAGGATTTTAGTATTTAAATGCTCCCTTTAACTAGAGACATGAACTCGAACTTTCTAGCAATCCATAAGGGTTATGTATAAAACAAGAAACGAATCAATACATTAATATTTTTATTCAGGAATAAAAAAAATGCATAGAAAACTGTGATATCGTTTATATGCGTATAGAAGCAGTGTAGACACAGGTTTGATGACCAGTGTAACGGTTGCAAGTTTTATATGCTATGAGACATTGACTACAAACAAACATGTCAGTATGCCTGTATGCTAATCGTTTATAACACGATGTGTGTGAAAACGTAATTGTGCATAATTGCACAATACAAGCTTTAATCATTTGCGACATTTGATATGTAGTTAGTCTAATCATGTCACAAACAAACACGGGTGCTGATCATAACACGCTACGTGTTAAAGCGTATCGGACAGGCCAGATGTGTCAACAATGGATAATTATGCCGACTGTCCAGAGCGACGAATGTCTCTCAGAAGTGTGAAAACATCGCACAGGTGAGATTCGTAAAAATGCATCTTTTTGCTACTGTTTTTGTGTTTAAGGGACTGCGAAAACCTCTCGAAATAACGTGTTTTTCGTAGTTTCGCATTTTCGTACTTTTGCATCTTTTTGCAATTGAAACAAGAACAAAATCGGCCGGGACCTAGGGTGTTATTCGTAACAAACCGGTATTTCGTTCGAACGTGATCCGTAGTATCGTGATTAGACTGTAGTATGCGACACTCCGCCATCCCAAGATGTACTCACACACCATATTTGGTGATCCTAGCCAAAGTAGTGTAGGAGATATGCTTCGGACAAGCAAAATCTGTTAATCCGAAATCTGTTAATCCGGTTAAAAATATACATGATTTTGACCTTTGACCTCTAAGTATGACCTTGACCTTTCAGCTATTGACATGGTTTTTTCATGCGACACGCCGTACCGTCTAGAGGAACATTTATGCCAAGTGATTTCACAATCCATCCATGGGATTCTGAGTTACAGCCCGGACAAGACCGGACGGACGCACATATGGACGGACACATTTTTAAGATTAAGGGGGCATAACTCCAATATTAGTGAAGCCAGAGTTATGGACCTTGTGCATGACACTTCCTCTTATCATGATCTTTCTATGTATGAAGTTTCAATCCAATGGCATGAGCCATATAGGAGTTATCGTCCGGACAAAACTGGCAGCCGCCCGCCCGCCGTACATCACCATTTCAATAACCGGAGTTTTCCGTGGAAAACCCGGTAAAAATGGTGTCACATTGACTTTTTCAGCATTGCAAACCATTGGAGAGCGGAGATTAAGTGTCAGAATATCACTGTAATCATGGTACAATTTTCATTGAATAACATGTGGTTGCAAAATCACACAAGTAAATTACTGACATGGGCAAACCTGAAATATAAGCAGTGAATATATCTGCATACCATTAAGCAGTGAATATCTGCATACCTTTTGAAGGTGAGACTTT
This sequence comes from Azorinus chamasolen, assembly GCA_963576725.1. Classification (NCBI taxonomy): domain Eukaryota; kingdom Metazoa; phylum Mollusca; class Bivalvia; order Cardiida; family Solecurtidae; genus Azorinus; species Azorinus chamasolen. Next base: position 40,376,911 of record OY755240.1, on the reverse strand, counting down.
TGGTTGAACTTTCCTCAGTTGAAAATTCCTTTTCCATTCAGGTTCACTTGATTCTTTCATTGGAAGCTCCTTGAAACAAATATTAGAACTTGAAATATATGAGCAAAACAATATTTACTCATTGTAAACATCTTCATTTCAAATTCGTTGATGAGTGGAATGTTTGATTTTTTCCATGGATTAGTATAACTCTTAGAAAGAAGACATCATATATGATCTAAGTAATTTATTTTCATATTAGTATGCAATTCACCCCTATTGAACAAGAGTGCCGGTGGACACAATATACGCCCGTCGAGGTTTTGTTCAACATAAACTGGGTTTAACGTATTTGCTTAACTCAAATTCTAAGTCCAATTTTGCGACCAAGTTTCAAGGTTGTAAATAGGCAAATACAAAAATGAGTCATGCAGGAAACACCACATACAGAACAAACACTCGCCCGAACAGCAACACAAGGAAATGTACATAAGTAGAAAAAACAACAAGAGACGCACAAAGACAAAATAAACATACAACAGGAGGAAGATGGAAGTACCGCCTTGGAACGGTCAGTGACAAAAGTCACCGGGGGGTTAAACCGGTTTATGGGCGCCCAACCTCACACTTATTCCATCCCCATCCTAAAAGACAAACAGTGTAAATAAACGTATCCCCTCTCCGACTAATCTACAACAACCGCGACAGCAAATACAGTGGTTAAAAAAGCATGTATAACAAAAAAACATTTAATTGAACATACTGTATCCACCTATCGCTAGTGTACTCAATGATTGAGCTGCAAACAGAGTAACTGTAGAAAAGTAATAAAGGGTACGACAAAAATGAAATAGTACAGATATCTGACGTTCTCCTTCCATTTCTGGATTTAAGAGGTCGCCTTCATAGAGTACTAAACCTTTCTTGTCGGCGTACATGCAAAGAGCTGGCCAGCGTGATTGCCAACTGTAAAAGGGTTCACAACCAAACATGCAGTATGTTGTAGTACTACAGGATCATATCCCTTTTTAATGAATTGTTTTATATATTTGATGAACAAAGTGAGAAAATGGGTATGTCCAATAATTTTACGAAGTTTGTAAATCACATCACCATAAAATTCAGGATGTGAAATACCGTGTCGCAGAAGCACCTTGAGATTACATTTGTACTTGCCAATAAGCGAGAGATTTCGATAGTAAAATTTAGAGAAAGTTTT